>JAGVSQ010001368.1:0-21185 GCA_022683975.1 Rhyacophila evoluta | reverse complement strand
TAAAAAGAAAAAAATAAATAAAATAAATTAGACCAGAATGAAATAATTAACGTACCATTCTATCATTACTAGTTATTCTTGCATCCAACAGCAGATATCAACTATAATCGTACACTAATAACAAACTGCATAAGATTGGAAGAACTTCCGAAGATATGTGAAATTTTAAATTCTTTCGATGATGATTAATTGATTATTTTTCATCCGATATCCATTTGATTTATAATGATATAATATTTACTTTGAGTAGCGAGAGAGAAAAAATGCATTTAAAAAATTACATCACAATGAACATAAAAAACTATCTTGATGAATGTAACTTTTCTTCATATTTCTGCCGCTAAAATCGAAGTATCGGTCGGTTTTTTCATAATAGTCATACCCTATAAATCAATGCTACTCGACTCCAACAATGAACCAATATATTTTGTCGAACTAGGCACACTAAAAAATATATTTTTAGGATAATCGAATCCATAGAACAGAATATTCCTGATTAAAAGCAATAACTAAATATTCCAAATTAAATTGCAACGTTTCGTAATGATGAAACATGTCTTGTATCATCAAAAGATCATACCATGCTTGATTGTTTACTTTTTTATATTCAAATTGTCATTATATCACAATATGAACTTCTTACGACAAAATGATCAAAAAATTAAAAATCATTGTTTGCATATTCCGATTGAACATTTCAAAAGGCATGTCAATTAAATCAAAACATAGTGCGACATTAAGTGATGGGTCGATTAGTGCCTCAAATATGGGGTATAATAATTTTATGATTCAACAAAATTAATTCAGTAACACGTTCAGCAATTTTCAGGTAAAATTGACTGGTTGAAAATTGTATGTAATGTAAAAATATTATTTAATTTAAAAAAAAATCTTATTTGATTGAAGTACAGGTAGTCGTCGTCTAATAACCACAATCAGTTCCGATAAACAGATCGTAAGTCAATGCAATAATTTCAGTATATATCGACTGTGAAATGGAAAAACGTAGAACAAATTTTACAAGAAACAAAAAACGTTTATTTAATGATTTCGGGACAGTGCACTAAAACTGGTGTTTTATTTACTCAATATGTTAATATTTAAGAAAAACCACTAAGATGATTAGGTGGAAGCTGTTTTTCCTGGCCATCATTTTTTCAAACCTAAAAGCTATCAGATAAAAAAGTATCAAAAAAGTATCACCACTGTCATTTATCAGGTTTCTCTATGGTTTCTTATTTTATTATTTTTAGAGTTTGTCATTAGCTTTCCTGATTTTTAATATCTTTACGTACGCTTTGTTTATATTTTTACAAAAAATGCTACAATAAAATTGGTTAAACATTATAGTATTATGAAAATACAAAATGCAGGTTCAATGTATAAACTTTTTACTGGCCGATTGTTTATTTTTCGTACTGTGTAATAACCATAATTTTAAACCATAAGTCAAACCAATAGCCTTTTTTTGCTTATTGGCATGTTGAGAAATTATTTTTTTTCCTTTTTGTAAACAACTCGGAATACTATAGACAACTTTAAAATGTGTTTCAGAACATTTAAACCATGAGTTACCACAGAGGGGTAAAAGATCGTAAAGTCAAACAGTCGTAAGTCGTATAAATCATAAGTCAACAACTACCTGTATGTAACTATATCGAAAAGAATTTCTCACTGAGAGCTAATGCGAAATTTCACTATCCATCTAAATTTCAGAGAATCAATGTTACTTTGAAGAGATGTATTTGATATCAAAATGTCACAGAATTCATCAAATATTTAAGGAGATGCATTATGAACATGCCCAACTTAATAGACAAGTCAATAAAAACCAATTTATAGAAGTAATCAAAATTACTTAAGTGTCTGACCTGACAAAACTTAATATGTCAAAATCAAAGGATATCTCAAAACATAAAAAATATTCAGTAAAACCTCGCTAATTTGAAATGGAAAAATAATGTAAGACATGCTATTTTCAAAAATTGTAATGTTTTATTCAACTGAAATCCAAAAACCAGAAGATATTTTTTTTCATTAAAATTATGATTAATGAAGAAAACCAAAGATTTTAAAAAAATACCAAATAAATCCAACAAATATGAAAATAATGATGAATGTTCTTCTTTCAACTACTTTCAAGTTGCGCTATATCCCTCATATCATTCAATTAACGTGAAAAAATATTTCAGTCCCTTCGGTTTCATGCTAAGATGTGTCCACCGAATTACATAACACATAATACTTATTTTGAGACACGAAAGACGCATACGATGATAAATATACTTTGCTACTAACACCGTATGCAGGGTATTCTTTGTGTAAATAAACACAAGTGTACTCTTATCTTCGACTAGGTTGAGGGACCTTAGAAATATGTACATCTCTTGTATTTATGACGGTAATAATCATAATATAAAACTATAAGTGAAGCCGCATTATGGCAAAAATATATCCTTTGCAACTTATATTAATTATTATAAAAAATAGAAAAAAGGTTAAATAATTGTATCAATACTACATAATATCGAGTCCAGCTCGATATAGGATTCATAAGGGTTAAATGATGTTTGAATTGTTTCAATTTGGCAGTCCACATTTCAACAAAAAAAAAAAAAAATATGGATAAACACTTAACACTGCAATATTCAACCAGATTTTTGTTTGACTAAAACTTTTAACTACTACAATTATCACTTCTGACAAAGATGTATGATTTTTTTCTACGTGTGAAGAGAAATATGGAACAAAGTAAAAAAAAAAACTAACGAGGTTTTACTGTTTTGTGTAAAAAAATAACACTAGATAGTAGGCATGGTACATTTACAAAAATGTACAAGTAATTCAATGATTTTGGTTATATTAATATTTAATCACACAATGAAAAACATTAGTTCGTAATAGTTGCCAAGATGTCACAAATTCTGTGTGATCAGAGGCAGAGAATTAAATAATTTAAAATTTAATATTTCCCATCAGTTTTCAAAGAAAATTCACTGGATAAGTTTATTTCAAATCAACATTTGTCTGGATCATAAAAAATCTGTGATATCTGTAGCAAGGCAATTATAAAAATAACAGCGTGAAGTGTCATTTCAATCATCACTCCTCCACAACAAAGAACAAGTAAAAATTGGATTATATAATCTAGTATTGACAGCTTTAAAAAATCAAAACAGTAAAAAATATTATAGACATGCCTGACCTAAAACAATTCAAATTTTTCTTGATAGATAAATTATTCAGTGATAAATGCAGATAGCAGTGGTGAAGAGTAACTGTTCGAGGTAAAAAAAAAAGTAACCAAAGAAACAGATATTCACTGCGCATGCCCGCAATCGAATGATATTTCAGAGGAAGCAGCAAATAAATCTTCGCCTCTGGCAAATGGTTCATATGGAGTAGAGAAGTCATGATTGAAAACAAATTTAAACCTTAAAATTTAACAGTAACATATAAACCGACAGTACACATTAATACCAATACATAAACATGAAGATTGGAAAGCGTTAAATCGTAATGGAATACCTTTGAGCGGCGACAATCGGCAACTAATCCCCGTGAAGAAGCTGTAAAACAATCGGTTATGCCCTTCAACGTCCGGGGGTCTGATTCTTGGCAAGAGGTGTGTGCCAATGCAATTACGCAACGTGGCGCGGACACGGGAACTGACATTGGTTTGACTAATTCGTCAGGATGCGCAGTGACGGCTTTTTAGATACGGGAGCACCGACTTGGGCCGCTACTAGAGGCAGCATGCGCTCTGGACAGTTGACCACCGGTCACTTTTACCCAACAGTCCGGCATGTGCCTCTGGAATGAAAATCAACAAGTTGCGGTGCTCATTAATCAACTAATACGAAACGAAATCGAGGGAATATTGCCATACTTGGACAAACCATTGCTTTGTGCTTAAATTTTAACGAGGAATAAATAGCCTCCCACTGTAATTGTTCCAATATTCACTTTTTATTCATTCACGCAATCTCATTCAACAAGTGGTATTCAAACCATACTTTGAATATTTACGATCTCTGGTCAATGTACGATAAATACGAAACAAACCATCAAATACAATGATTATTTCAATAGACCAAACACATTATTTTAAAAATGCATCCATTCAATTTTACTATGATCGATTTCACATTTACCACACTTTGACCAAAGTGGATATATAATATTAGACTAAAAGAGATGTTAAAAATAAATAATTTTCACTCATTTCTATCATCTAAGCAAGTTGCGATCAGTGTGATACCTCATAACAAACAGTCAAATAATAAAAAATTGTCTTGTTGACAGTTTATATTAAAAACTACTAAAAAATTATGCTAGTATTAGCTTTCATACATTAAAAGATATCTGGATTCAGTACATTACCAAATTATTCTAGGTTATCTGATGCCCGAGTTCTTGAATGTCAGGAACTCGGGCATCAGATAACCTTATTCTGACTATACCGAATTCTGGTAATGTCTGTACATTTAAAAGAATAATTTTGACAGTTGAATGAACAGAAAAATACCATTTATTCAATGATTTCGCAATATATAAGTATACATACAGTAAATTCTCAATTTGTCAGTGTAGAATTAACTAAGTAGCTTATAAGAACATTTTTAATCATGAATTATGTGGGGAAAATGTTTTTTTTTGCATCTAGCTGTGGCAACTTTGTAAAAATGCTAAGTAAGCAAATATCGTGTTATTATTATTGTATTTATACAAATGATTCATTTTCTATATGATTGCAATTTCATGGAAAAAATTGATTATTGTATTAAAAATATATACATATGTTGACGCGTTGACCCAATATGTCAAGAGTCAATTGTAGTTCAAATGCATAGTCGATAATCCACTTCATTCATTCTGCGTTCAATAAACATAATCTATTATTAAACATTCTCGGTTCGCACATTTTCACATAAACCTTCCACTCATGAGACTGACAACAAAATAATATTAATTAATGCACAAGGGTAATAATTTCTAAATATTTTAGTACAGAAATTATAGAAGCAAGCCATTCAGATATATTTTCCAACCAAATACCATATTATGTTATAGGGCAGTTCTGAACGAGAGTTGCTTATTTAATATAAAATAAAAATCCTGAAGTAATGCAGCAAGAATGTTAGATATAAATTTATTGTAATATCATCCACTTATTTGTTTGAATATGATTGGAATTCATTCAATAATTTTTAATGCAATTTTCTTTTAATGATTCTCCATTTGGGAAATAATTTAAACAAAGGCAATAAAAGTGTAATTTATTTATGCTAACCAAGAGGCACTGTCTAGCAAAGGACAGTCATGTAGTAATGTTAGATGGACATATTATCATTGATAAATATTTTATTTATTCGCTCATCATCTTTATATTGTGATGTAACATAAACACGTTTAGTGTCTGAAATGTGGATTTCAAAATGTATTTAAGTTTGTCTGCCATAAACATATCAACTCAAATGCAATGAGATGCTGTTTCACATTTTATTCACATTCATGTTACTTCCTCTTCAATGACTATTTGAAAAACTGACAACCCAATAAAATCACACTTGAAGCTAAAATTTTGTCAGACAATTTCAATGAACACAGTAACAATAGTATGAAGCTCATAGGAATGTGAAAGATAAGTATTTATAATGTTCAATTAATTTATTTTCAAATTAAGTAAGTATAAATCAAAGGATACATAACTCCTTCAACATTCCCATCCACAAAACCCGCTGTTTCACTTATATTTCTAAGCAACATCAACTCGATAATATTATAGAAGCTGTGTGAATTTTTTTTTCGTCACTCACCTATCTAATACTGCGTTTTTACAACTCAAGTTTCGTTGACCGACGATAGCTGATCAACAGAATTTGAATAGGACTTAGTTTTTGTTCACAATTCCAATAGAAACTGATCAACAGTTTTAAAATGACGTCGAAACCAGTTAGGCGTCATATTACACACAACCGATAAACATTATCAGTTTTAATATGGCAGCAACAGCAGTTAAGCGTAATGTCAACACATAGCGTGACAAATAGCAAGCGAACCAGACAATAAACTGAAGTTCACACGTTTCAGGTCAGATTTCAACTTGGCGAAAATCAACAATAAATGGCGGATCACTCATCACTTGAACGATAAAGTTTGACTGGGTCAAACTTTTGTTGATCCACTAAAAAGTTGATCAACTCTATTGAAACAAAGGTTCTTACTATAGTTTTCATTCAACTTTTGTTGATCAACTGTAATAAGTCAATGAAACTTGAATCACGAGAACACACATAAGTAACACAAGTTGCGTTACTACATAATATCCGTTCTATGCTTTGCATTTTTGCTTTATTTAAATTATATACCCTATTTGTGCACAAAAATAATATATGTAAATTTTGAAGTCTCTATCATTATAAAAAGACATATTTTTTTCTTATTAATACTATTACCGTTTTGCAAAACGGTAACACATATTTCTAAAAAGAAAAAACTATAAATAATCGAAGTAACTGACTTTTGATTTTGAATACTCACCTATTGTCATTTATATACCCAAAAACATTGACCGAATGAACAAATTTATTAGAGAACACCAGTGCTGCATAGAAGTAATTAACTATAATAAACACTATATATATATAAGGCCATTGCGCAACCAACATCAATTTAATCGTCATTTCCTATCGTACGACACACACCAGTCTGTTTGGACATTTCGGTGCGCTCAGTCATGTGCCGCTCTCATGAAGACAATAAGGCCAAGAAATGCCTTCATCAAGAGGTAGTGGCTGACGATATAAATGATAAAATGTGTTGGTAAGATCATTGTTAGCAGTCCGCAGTACAACAAAATTTAGCCAGTATCACCAGGGCAGTTTGGTGGACTGGGTGAATTAGATTAAAAATACATTCTGGCAATAAAATACAATTTTATATTAGTGTATGTATATCCAAAACTGATTAAACCACCATCATTTTCACATATTTCTATTCTTTTGGAGATGTATGTTCTTATGAGTGTGTTCATCTCATAAATTTGACGAGTTTTTTCAATACATCGGAAATTTAGCAAGTCAACACCTGTACAAAAACCATCAAAAAAATAAACTGTTGTTCATAGCTGTAGGTAATATAAACATTTATACAGTGTGATCAGTAAAAATACCATTTTAAAGTATTTATAATATTTTCTTTCAAATTGTTTATTCGGCTTATCTTAAGAGATAATTCAAGGCACTGTTATCAAGTTTATAATAAGTACTGAACAAATAAGTGTACAATTAATTTTTAATAGGAAAAAAAACAATACTGGAATAGAGAAAAATTGATTGCTCGACCTTTTAAAAGCTTTTATATAGTTCAACTTGTTGCTGTGTGAAGATCGCTTTTTAAAAGATTTTCATCGTTGGCAATAAATCATGAAGTTCTGCCTTTCTTCAAATTAAAATATGACTTGTCGTTTCTATTATTAAAAGTCTTGATTAATAATTTTGAAAGAACATTAATAATAGAACATTTTTATAAGCATTTGTGGAATCAGTATGGATAATTAATAAAACTTCTGTATAGCATGGTTTGATTTCTCTTATTGTCTATTGAGAACAAGTCGGCTAACATATGGTGATATAATTTAATCATGTCGATTAAATGTGTGAATACTGGAACCCTGATATTTAAATTATTTTCTATGGTATATAAGCAATGGAAGCCTTCAGGCGAATTCCGCCCCCCGCTACGCGTCTGACCTCTCTTAACCTCAAAACCCCCGGTTCACAAAAACAATAATATCAAAACAGTTCTCGTTCATTTTTCACATGCCGACACATAGCTGGATAAACACACAAAATAAAAGCTCTAAGCCCTGCATAATGTTGAATTAATATGAGATGTACAGAATTTTGAAAAATAACAATACGATGGAGAATAATTAATTACCTAGAAGGAAAACATTAATCAATATATAAACATTTATAACATCCTAATACAATCGACCGATATATTTTTAAATAAGATTACCAACATACAACATTTTAACAAATCGATTAGTCTCCCAGTATAATAAAAATATGCAATTCATTTAAAAAAAAAATGGGAATTCCTGATTTGCGACGATTTAATAAGAATAATGCAATCGCTCCAACATACTATGAATCCTGAGTGTTATGTACTTCTTCCTTACCTATTAATTAACTAATATTCATAAATTGATAAAAATGACGTTCTAGATAAAATGATAATTATGCTTTCAATTTCATTAAAATTCAACATCATATATTATAATATTATAGGGCTACCATTTTCCTGGATTTATTTCCCATATGACTGAAATATAAGCTATTGAATGTGTCAACAAATATTTTGATTCCTTTACAATCATTTTGATGACTGAAACAATATCAGGTTACTTTGTGAAATTTAGAATATCCAATGGAAGTTATTATGTACATTATTTCACTTGGATAATCAATTTCGACGTATTAATTACTACTAATGATAATTTTAAAACAGAGCTGGTTTACATTCTAAAAATTTAAATGCTGGAGTGGATGATCGAAGGGTTGAGTAAATACTTGTGAAAAACGTCCTGTTAAGATAAGTCTTCACAGTGTCGCGACATATATGTTCTCCATGCAAAGTGAGCATGGTTGCAAAATAAATAAGTATTAGAAGTCGACATTTATTAAATATTTTACATGTTCGGTTAAACTTATGGCTTTACAAGATTTTTGAAGCTATAAGCATTAAAAAAATGGTGATAATCCTGTAACCGTGTATTATCTTATTCTTGCAATTATGCAGGTAAACTATTAATAACCTTATCCATCATCCAGATTCAATTTCAATACGTTTTCGAGAAATTTTTTGACAAATCACACTTCATTGTCCAAACAGAAAGGTATGTGCTTTGTCCACAAACTCGACATCCCTTAATAAATCGAATCCAAAGAATTGATGTTTATCATACACTTTTATGCCTTAAAAAAAAATAGATGTAGTTCTGTATCTAGTATAGATGAAATAGTTCAAAAAAATATTTATATATGGTACAAATCAGCTTCCTAGCTGTACCTCCCTATTTCTTCATTGACATTTTCAATCCTATTATTGTCCATTGTATATTACGTATATATATATATATATACATAGAGATAAAATCATTTTGTTTCATGATTGATACCAATGAGTGATAGTGATAATAACGATAGTGATATCAAATAAATATTATACATTCAATAAGTGAAGATGGGTAAAATGAAGTCGGTTGTTGGAGTTGGAGTCATTCTTACCTAGACCTCTGGCGGCGACATCAGTGGCAACAAGGATACCAACCGGAGACATTCGGAACTGGTTGAGGACATAGTTCCTGTCTTGCTGGTTCTTGTCTCCGTGAATACTGAGAGCTTTCCAGCCAGCACGGTTTATTGCTCGCGTTATCGTGTCCACCTGAGTATTACGATAAATCAGTAAAAAAAAAAATCCTAAGAGAAAATTGGTTGCAAGCCTTCTGTGTGCATAGTGATTCAATGGGCAACACACTCCATATCTGTTTCTCGGTCGTAGATTCAATTCCTGTGTAAATTAAATTGTATTTGGATTCGGGTGTGTGGTCAAGTAGAAGTTTGACAACCGATTGTCGTAAAAAATAATCTGCCAATACATGTCTTCACATTGCAGAAATCCATAATACTCCACCTTCGGAGCTGACATTTTACGCTGTGTAGAGCCATATGCTCCACTTTTGAAGCAAAAGTCTATTTTCTCTGTTTCAGCAGAAACATTTTTCAAGCGAATGTGATTATTTAAAAAATATATTTACCCTTTTCTTAGTTTCTGCAAATATAATAGTCTTAGTTTCTTCTTCTGAGGAAATCTCTGAGAGCAATTTCAGAAGTTTGTCCTCTTTTTGGAAGGGATCGCACACATCCACAATCTGGAGGATATTGTGATTAGCGGCCAATGATAATGAACCAATATTTACTTGGATGTAGTCATGCAAAAATTCTTCAGCCAGGTTTCGAACCTCTTTCGGCCACGTGGCAGACCACATGAGAACCTAGAAAAAATAAACATGTTGAACATATAATCTCTTTATTAAAATCCATATTAATTATACCAACACTTGGTATGACCTCAAAATAGCCAGTTGCCCAACCCATTGAGCATCGAGTCGTATGTCTTCGAAATGTATCATGATAATTCAGCATATTGAAAGTAAGCCACCTTCATTTCGATTTTAGCAGCAAATTTTTTATTGTTTTTTCTGACTATCAATTCAAGTACACAATATATCTCACCTGTCTGTCAGGCCTGATCTGCTCAATGATCTTTCGAATCTGAGGCTCGAATCCCATGTCCAGCATACGATCAGCCTCATCCAGTACCAAATAAGTGCATCGTTTTAAATTACTGGTGCCCTTTTCCAGAAAATCAATAAGACGTCCAGGGGTAGCAATTACTATTTCTACACCCCTCTCCAGGTCCCTGCCCTGGGGGCCCTTGGGGGCTCCGCCAAAGATACACGTGTTTCTAACTTGCATGTCTTGACCGAAGTCGTTTGCGACTTGCTGAATCTGCTGAGCCAATTCTCTAGTTGGAGCTAAAACTAAAGCAATAGGACCGTCATATCGTAATAGCCGCGGTTGATTCATAATGTGAACCATTGCCGGTAAGATATACGCTAAAGTTTTCCCAGAGCCTGTTTGAGCAATTCCAACCATATCTCTACCAGCGAGAGCAATAGGCCAACCTTGTGCTTGGATAGGCGTTGGTGAAGGGAATCCTTGCTTTAGTATTTCACGCATTGCGTAATCCGGAAATCCCCCTTCTTCAAAACTAATATTAGGAGGAGGAACATCCTTTCCTTTAACAGTAATAGCCTGCTGACTTCGGAATGCTTCTACATCCCGTGGGGTGCGCGCTATCACATTCGGATGTGGAACATAGAAGTCTTTGCGGAAAGGTTGGAGGGAAACTTCGTCCCAACGAACTTTTCGTAAAGATCCTCCTGGTTGTTTCCCTTTGAAATTGTTCTGCTGCGGACCTCCACCGCCTCCGCCACCTCCCCAGCCGCCTCCTGACGGTCTTCCTCCGCTACCATGATCTCTAGAGAAGCCTCTGCTGTCTCCGCCGCCCCTTCCACCACCTCCTCTGCCGCCAGGGCGGTGACCGCCGCCTTCTCCGCCGCGTCGATCACGGCTATACCTAACAAACCGAAAAAATAATTTCTAAATCCTTGGTTTAAAATAAAATGCACTATGACTACTTATAACGATGTAATGCTTACATAACTCTTCAAACAATACCCCTAGAAGCAAAAAGAACTACGAAACCCCTAAAATATCAACAGACCGACGGTAACAAACAGTGAAAGCTGAGTAACTTAAGATGGCTGCTGAACTTCTGTCATTAGGGCTACCATTCTAAATAAAAATATAACGCCATTGGCAAATAATTATTGTGTAACTATTATAAAATAATTTATTTGTTCTATTATATTATGAAAATATATTTCTTATCTAAATATATTATAATATTTCACCTCGAATTCACTTAAAAATTTATAATAAATTAAGCAATTGTACGAAGGTGTAGAAATTTTAAAGAGTTAATTCATTTTCAATTCCTTTAAATTCTCTATAGTACGTATATATGTACTCTATATACTTTAATGGATCATTTATTTTATGATCTATGAATATGAACTAATTATTATATAAAAGTATTTTTCTTATTATGTTTTGTTTGTCCTTGTTATCACCGCTTTGTTGGCAGTAGTGCTTGTCATGTTTGACAACCGAGATTGCCTTAGGAGACGCATTGAGATGTTCTCATATGACGAAATTAAAGTATTGACCAATTAATACGTCAACTCTAGTATTAACGCACGAATTAACACTGTTTGAATTGTTCCAATCTATTAACTGACTCCAAAAAAAAATTAAAGCTTGCAAACAGTATGTCTATTGATTGTCTCCTGTGATTGCGACCGTTATGGATAATATGAACGAGTATGTTGTCAAACTAGTTTTCACGTTATGCTTAGTAACACGCTCTGTCATGTAAAATAGGTACTCAAACATCGGATCCCGAAAATGGCTTATGATGTTTCTTTTTTGTATTCCAGAGCAAACATTCAACTCTTGGGAAGTATTAAACAAGAGAAGAGCGATTCAGTTAATGAAAATGAGAAATATTTAAATAAGATTTCTGACAGCCATACTCAGGTAATGTAATCAGTATATTTCGATGATATATTATTCATATTCCTAATTTTTGATTATTTATTATTAAAAAAATTCCATTTTAACACATTGTAAGCGGGACATGTAAAATTAGTTTTTTTGTGATATCTCACTAGTGCGCGTATCACGTAAATTTACGTCTCTATGGTAAGAAAAGTGGGAAATGCAAAAACACAGGCTGCTTACGTGTGTATATTTATAAATTCGCTTTCTGCATGGCATTTCACAGTTACAAAAATCTTTAAAACACAAAGCTTAGATGGGATGACACTGTCGTAAAAATAAATAGCAAACTGATCAAACATAATTTGACATTATATTTACGAATCTTCAACCAATACATTTAATGTCAAGAGAGAATTTAAAAGAGAAAAGAAAATGAATAGAGCTTGCCCATTGAGTTTGACTAATTCGATTTTAGAAAATTTATAAAACATCAAACTATACTAACTCACTCAGGTGGAAGATATTAGTAACTAAGGCGATTTTCTTAAGCATGACTACATTATCTACAATTTCTAATAGTATAATATTTATTTTCAGATGTTAACTAATACTACCTCAATAAGTGACACATTAATTATTAAAAAAGAAGAACCAGATGACTCATATAATTACTATAATTCAGAGAATAGTAATTGTATTGATACTGAACATAACATGATACAAAAGCAAGAAATAAATAATGAGGGAGATTATTATAGCCCAACAATCAAACAAGAATGTCCAAGCAACACTGATGGATCTGTTTTCCAAGATATGTTTATCGTCAGTGATTTTCTTAATTCTAAATCTCCAATTATGAGCAACGATTTTACCGAAGGGCATTCTCATATTGATAGCAAAAAATTAAACAGTAATAAAGTCAAGAAATCTTTTCAGTGTCCGCTGTGTCATTTGAAATTTTACAAATTTACATTGTTTACAAAACATGCGGAATGCCATAGTACAAAAGATGTATCCCTAAAAGTTAAAAATGCAAATAATATTGACGATAATTTGGCAATGCAGTTTTCTGGCGAGCAAGAAGTTTACTTCAACAATTCTAGAAATAGTTCAACCATCAATAGTATTACAGAAACGCAAATTAACAATGTTAATCTTCCAGTTAAGAAAAAACGAATTAGAAAACCTTATATTAGCACCAAAATGCATTATTGTGATGAATGTGACTATTCCAGTAATCATTTGAATAATTATCGAACGCACAAAAGAAAACACACAGGTGAGCGGCCATTTTCTTGTGATCAATGTAGTTATACAAGTGCGCAGTTGGTTCATCTGAAATCACATAGACTAATTCATACTGACGATAAACCACATTTATGCTTTCTATGCCAATTTAAAACAAGGGATATCCGTTACCTAAAAAGGCATACCAAACGTCACTTCAAAGACAAGAAATTCGAATGTAATCAGTGTGTTTTTTCTTCTGACAATATTGTGGAATGGTTAGCACATAATGCTATTCACACAGCTGAACCTTCACTGCAGTGTGAAAATTGCGATTTTTCATGCAAGCGACAAGACCGCATGGATATCCATCTCCGGGTGCACTCTGGCGAAACACCATATCAATGCAACGATTGTAAATTTTCATGTAATGATTTGTCACTGTTACGGAAACATAACAGAATACATAACCCCAAAGGTCCTCTACTTTGTGACGAATGCCCATACACGACAATATGGTCTCGACATATGAGTCTTCATAAACGTACGCATACCGGTGAAAAACCTTACGCCTGTGATAAGTGTGACTATACTTGCTCGCAGATTGGACATTTAAAAACACACAGACGAGTCCACACAGGAGAGAAACCGTATTCATGTGACCTATGCGATCATACAAGTTCGCAGGTCAGCCATATGAAGCTGCATATCCTGAGTCATAGCGAGGAAAAACCATTTAAATGTCCGCTATGTACTTTCTGCTGTAAAACTGGACAGGATTTGCGGAGGCATAGTAAAAAACATATGTGAATTTAGTGCTGTTAAATAAATATTACAAATACTGTGAAACTGGTGGGACATTTATTCAGAATAACTTAGATTAATTAGACCACTCTAATATCTGATGCACTAAAAGACTATTTGGAACTGTATGTTGATCATTCAGTATAGATTGGCGATGTAACAGCTGTGATTTATTTCAAATATCTATATATCGACATCCTCATATTTTATTTTTCGATGTCACCCTAGTCAGTAGATAGTTTAGCAATGAAGACATATACAATAAAAATATCAATGATTATGCTCCAATCAGCATAGTATAATTTTTTAGTTTAGAACTGCAAACACTCATTGTTTCATGTTAAAAAAAAGTGAGAGTAGAAAGTTACACAATATTTTATTAGGACCTGAATATCAACCGATTTCTTGCATTAAAAATCTTCCTGTATCGATTTATACAGGGCCATGTGGTGGATTTTCTTGGTATGATCCAAGTCTTCAAAATACCGCCCCTTTCGCACTCAGAAATTTCCAATCCTCCCAAAGACTATGGTTTCTCATTTTTTTTTCTTAGATCTCGCCATATCTTGAAATATCTACTTTCATACATTCATCCAGAATTTTTTTGAAGGTTGCATTTCAGAAAGTAACATAATTAGTTTTTATTGATTTTCAGTCATTGTTAAAATTTGATATTCATGATGCGTTAAGTTAAGATAAGCCATATTTAAGTCCCATATGAATTTTTTATTCATTTGCATTTTGAAGTATTACCGATTTGTCTTGAGCTTCACTTATAATCAATAATATGGTCAAATGATTGTACGATAATAATTAGCAATTTCTAATCACAGGTACAAAATATTTTCTACAAACTCAATCAAGCATCACTTTATAATAACATATTGATCCCTTTTCGACAGAAAATCGTAAGCGGCAATTTGATGGACAGGCTAAAGATCGTAAGAAATGAAGTGACCGAAGTCTATTACTTCGGTATTCTTTATAAAGATATTTCCTGTGTATAAAGATGTCAAAAACATACAATATCAGTTAATCTGCTTTATAAAATAGTTAATGAATGTACTAAGTACACAATTGATTCTATAATTTGGATCGATATTATCTAAATGAAATCTGTTCATGCCTCCCTGTTTTGTACTGTGACACTTTAGTTTAGTTGACCTAGTTAGAAATTTATGTACACCATCAAACCTTACAATTCTGGTCTTCAAATCCTCATTTTTTTTTAGTTGTTTGTCATAAACTTATTCATTCTGTTTCATGAATGTTAGCAATTCTTAGGTCCGCATACAATCAATGTCTTGGGTGTAAATTTACTACTAGCATCTTACATTATTTTGAAAATTCTGTAAAATATCATTTATCTATCAAAATATGTATGTACAGTTTGTTGAATACTGTTGTAATGTTGGTAATATATTATTGTTAATAGTGGTCCTCTTGGATTCCTGACATAACCAATTCTTGTTTTAAAGTAATTTATATTGGCTAAGGGTTAATGGGAAAGGGTTTGTTTTTTTTATTTTTTAATTCTATACTTACCATTTTTTCCACTATCACACCATTGAATGTTTAAATTTAAATATACATACTTATTCGATTCATTGTTATCAGCATTACATAAAACTTTTTTGATCAGGAAGTCACGAGGTGACCAAATAATTTAGCATAGTTTAAAATCTCAATACACAGTCGATATGAATCATTAAACAGAAAATATTTTAAAGTTACATTATTTCAACATATGTAGTTTGCAAATTACTAATATTTCATGATTAGCAAAAATAGTATCTAGAATCAGGGTACAATTCGTGTTCTCAGTCTCCATATTGCGTGCACCATTTTAGATATGGATGAGTGAATTACATTTATTTTATAAATTAAAAAAGATGCTCGGTAATTTGAATTATAATAATATTCTATATTTCGAGTACTGTATCTCATACAATTTTTCAATAATCATTAAGTGCAACTTTACTAATCAAATGCTGACTTCATTCTGCATTCATTCTACTACACAATATAATTTATTGAGGCATTACAATCGCATTTGTTTTTTGCATTGTTATTTCTAGCACATTTAATTAGGCAACTGAAAAAAAATACTGCATATTTTTTAGTCCAGCATGAAATTATTTGTTCATTATGTTTCGTTGTATAATTTTATTAGAAAAAAAATCAACTGATTTCTTCTATAACAATAATTTGTTAATATTTACGGTGATTTTTATGTTTTGTTTCTCTACTAATATATTTTATGATAAAAATATGTTTTCCATTAAGATGTGCTTTTCCTTATAACCTCTACTTTTCAAACCAGACAAATATAGAAAAAAAATATAATTCAACATGTTCGCTCCAAATTAAACCATATTGACTTATAATGCGGTGGGTATAGCATATTGCAATTTTAATGGGATCAGCTGTAATCCATTCATTCAACACATTATCTCCTGTCGTGTCCTGTGTTGCATTTAGAATTAGTTGCACAGTTCATTAAACAAGTTGGATTAGTTATATTAAAGATTATTAGGGGATAAACTTAAGCTAGGTATCCACTACAATTGCAAACTAGCATCGCTCTGCAATAGTTCCTAGTGTTGCGCATGTGCAGTTCACGAACCATATAAGATGATCCGAATACTGTTAGTTTGTTTGCGAACACAAAGAGACGCATAGTGTGTTGATGGATTCTTGTGAAAAGACAAAGCGTTGTGTGTATGTCAGACCATAGGTTCTCAAAGTGGGCCCTGAAGTTTTCTAAGGTGGTTCAGAAGCATTTGTGAGGTGTTTCTAAGGGTCCTTATAGAAGAAATTTAATAATTATCCATTACAAGAGCTTAAAAGAAACCAGAAACTTAATTCTGCAAGCCCTTACTTACTTCAGGTACTTTAACGGTGTTGGCTCCTTATAAAATAAATTAATTATTACATTATGCAAGTTAAAAAAAACAAGAAAGTAAATGAAAAAAAATTCTTAAAGGGGAGGGGAGCGTAAGCCAAACTAGATTGGGAACCTATCGCCTAAACTAATATGACTTACACTACATATCCTTTTACATGTGGGCATTACTGAAATTTTAAGCAAATCTTTTCGTCAAACTTTGAACATCTGCTCAGTTTGCCAATCAATCCAAAGATAAGATACTAAAATCTGGACTTTAAGCTTTTAAAAGCTTTAACTTTAAAAATCTCGTCAAATTTTTTTTAAGTTTCGAACCAAGCAATCACTAAATTTGTTCCTGAAGTTTGTAAAGCTACTTTCCTTGTATTGAATGACAACATAGAAGCGTGTATTAGTACTTTTATATTAAATTTATTGGGAAATATAAAAATTAGCATACATTAAAAAAATTCAAACATCACTGAGATACTAAAAACTTTAATCAATTTGGTCAGTATAAGCATGATAAGTCGTATACATACTTCCTATATGCAATAAAAAGGCTACTTTTCTTCAAAATTTACCTAATTAAGTCGCTTTGGATTCTTTCAGATCATATTAACATCCTTTAATTCTATTGAATGTATCTTGCAAATAAGACAATGACAGTCTTCCAAAATGGTGAAATCCTAGTGGTTGGAAGGACAGGCTTTCTAAAAATAACCAATCTTATGGATCAATAATCAATTTTATGGAATTTCAAATTTCATATTGTGAATAAAAATGAAGCAAGAACACATTTCTCTTTGACTTTAGTTGGAATCAAAAACTATTTGGTATCTGTGTCTACGATTCTTGTATAGTATATACTATCTAATATAAATTATACGCATTACATAACTAATTCAATTTATTTTTACTTCTTTGATTATACTTTTTACAAAAAAACTGCAACTGCGTCTTTCAATTCAAAGTAAAAGTTTTTTGACTAGTTTCAGTTGTAGGAAATTATTTAACTTATTAACCGATAGATTTTATTATCATAATATGATATAATATGTTTTAGTAAATATTATTTACTAAAACTAAGTGGGTACCGTATCCCCTACACACACAGCTGACAATTTACTACTGTTGGCAACATTGTAACACTTGCACTAAAACTCACTCCTGAAATTTTTAGGGTTGTTTTGACTTCTGATGTCAGCTATCGTGAAAATGTTTCGATATTTCCGAATTCTGTAGTAATTTACTGTTTACAAAATATGCATTCATAATAAAAGAATAGAACTATGAATCGGTAAGATGTGCTATTATATTATTCCTGTATGTTTGTCAAGCTTGAAAGAAATACCATGATAACAGTAATTATAGAGTCATTAGCTCTAATTATTGATGGATTTGAGTGTTATGATAAAATTTTAATTGATAGTTATAGAAAAGTGATGTGTACATCAATTGAGTACCCCTATGCGATATTTCCACATTGTTTCCATGGACACCGCGTTATAAACATTTGAATTCAATTGTTCCTCAACTTCTCCTATTTCAATGAAACCAATGATTTTCACTTGTTAGTTTTCTTGACCATCGACTATTCAAGCTAGATTAGGTATGATTGGACTTTTGTATAGAGCAGCTCCTACTAGTACTCGGATCAAGCATACGCTAATATTAAGACAGGTTTAGTGCCAGATTTTTACATGTAAATTCAGGTCCACTTGCGTATATGACCAAAAAAAAACATTTAATAAATAAAAACATTGACTGCCACGGAATTTTTGACGATTCCGGTCCAAAGACCCAATTTGATTTAATCATGTTATATTATTAAAAACTTTAATATAAAGCTTTCTACAATTGTATTTTCTGTTCACTCAAGCCAAACCTGATTTTTATTTTCTTTACTGAGGCCATCTATTCACATTACAATGTTATGCTACGAATTTCCTCGTATCTGTACAAATATGGCAAGTAATGAAGGGATGAGATAACTCGTAGTAGGCGTCCTGGGCAAGTAAACAACCTACGAGATATATCGAAGTTGGCAGTCAACGTTTTAATCATTTTATTAATTTGATCTGATTGACGTTGTGCCATAAAAACACCAAAACTCTAGTTTTTAGGTACTCCAATACTGATGCAGTGATAATTTTGCTTATAGGAAAACCCAAAATTCATATCACGCCGAAAACATGATGGTTTCTAATATAAAGAAAGAAGTTTTGGAGGAGGAGGAGCCAGAAAATGAAATGGATCCAGTAGATCAAAATTTGGAAATATATAATCACCGCGATGATGCTGTAATTGAGGAGGTATGAGCCCAATATCAGAAGACTACAATTATAGAAATGTATGCATTCTGACGACATTAACCCTTTCATGAGTGGGTTTTTTGCAATGCATGTCATTTTGATACATGTCGATTGATATGTATGATAATATCATATTTTTTTTGAAAATGTCTTCAGAAGTATCCGATAGTTAAAGAATCGATCTATATTTTAACAAGAAATACCAATTTTTGCGACATACAGTTGCACGCAGAATTATGTCTGTACTCCTTTTGACACAAACAGCATTGGATGTTATACTAAGTCCGTACTTCTCAATGGGTTAAGAAATAACTAGAGATGATTATTTTTTACAAATTATTGTAACGAAATAAACCATCTCTTTCACTCTCAGATGTTTGCAATATGAAAGTATAATAAGAGGTGATTTACAAGGACTACTGGCCATTCGCTTAATTTTTCATCGGTTGTATGTAAAGCCTTGAAATACCATGATATTAGCAATAATTATATGTTCATATGATTCAAGCATATCCATTCTAATTCCTCTAAAAATGTTCTTACTCATCCAAACATTTTCACCATAATTATTAAAAAACATAATCAATTATAAATTCAATTTTTATGGCAGATTTCGCCAAACTTATATACTATATTTATATTTAACTGTTGAAACAGCTGTCTACAATAAAAATAAAATGTATTGTGTTTCAGAGAGAATTACATACTATGAAAATTAAGATGGAACCAGATGAACCAGCTAACATCACAAATTTACCTCAAACTATTGATGGTGAGAATCCTGGAGAATCAGGAGAATGCTTACAACCTGAAATTCTCAATATAAAGAAAGAAATCAATCCTAATACTGAATCACAAAGTAGCTTAGAGAAAATAGATGACTACAATTCATGTGATATTGAATATGCAGACATTAAAAAAGAAGCTAGTTGTGTTATAGAAGCTAATAAGGAACTCTTAAAACACTTAAAATCGCCATCAAAACATATAGCAAAAAAATTGAAAACCACTGGAGACCAAAATTCCAAAGAGACAGTAAATGAACAGTTTGTAGATGGGGGTCTACAAGTTAACAATTACAAATGTCCTATGTGTCATATGGAATATCCTTGTCTCGAATCATTTAAATTGCACATTGAGTATCATAGCAACATGAATTTGATAACTCTTAGTGCTGGTATCAGTAATGTGGTAAGTGTTTTCGATACTACAGTTGTGGAAAATAATAAACCAAAAAAAATACATTGCTGCGATATGTGTAATTATACCAGCACACACTTGAACAATTTACGTACACATAAACGTACGCATTCTGGTGAGAGACCTTTCGCATGCAAGGACTGTGATTATACAAGCTCACAACTTGTACATTTGAAATCGCATCAGCTGATTCATTTGGGATTAAAGCCATTCGCCTGTGATGAATGTGACCACACTTGTCGAGACTTGAGCCATTTAAAAGCTCACAAGTTACTTCACACTGGCGTCAAGCCGTTTGCTTGTGTGGATTGTGATTTTACATGTAGGGTTGCGAGTCAGTTGAGAGTACACAGAAGGATCCACACTGGCGAAAAGCCGTTCCCTTGCGACGAATGTGATTTTGTTGGCGATTATGCACACAGCTTAAAAGAACATAAACAGATACATACAGGAGAAAAACCTTTTGCATGTGATAAGTGCGGATATGCAACTCGGTGGTTACGTCATTTAAAAACTCATCAACGCGTGCATACCGGTGAAAAACCATATAAATGT
>JAGVSQ010001367.1:0-29869 GCA_022683975.1 Rhyacophila evoluta | reverse complement strand
ATAAAACCTTTACCCTGAATTAATATTCGTTTCAACTCCCTAACAACTGGCCTATTAATATGAAAATACAATTCAAATTCATAACTCCCAATTTTTTATATACTAGTATATTTAGGAAAGATATATTATGATAAAAATGAAATGTATATGTATATCACTTATATTTATCTAATAACGGTCGTCCTTGAGTTACGCGTCCTCCACCTACGTACAAGAATTCACACTTAATTTAAAAACTTTGCTTCTAGATATTTTGTTATTGGAGCGTTATTTATTATATTCTGTCCAATGCAAGCGCAGTGAACGATAAATAATTAATAAAACATAATGTACAACATGGCTAATTATATGACAAGGGAATACGAAAGTTGGCCAACGTAATATTTATTGCGAATTTTGTTGAATATTGGATTATTTATTTTAAATTATGAGAAAAATTGAAATGCCAATTATATTGTGTAAACGTATACATGATTCAAGCGTTGATATCAATAAAAATAAATATGTTATTAAAACCGAATGTGGATCATATGAATCTACACAGTATGAAGATATCCGCTCCGGGAGTGGAGAATATGTATCTCCACGATGTAGCATACTCATAGACACGCAGGAAGACGATTAGTTTAAATTTGGTTTGATTGTAAAAAACATTAACGAATATTTTTAAGGTTGGATTAGTTGGTTATAAATATCAATTACGATTTTATGCAAAGAAGATGACATTTAAACGTCAAACTATCGCATGTCCGCGAGTAATGCAAAGTCAAATCGGTAAATTCAAAAAAGACACTAAATCCCTACTTAAACCTAAAACGTATGAAATAATAATGCGAGGAAGTGAGACAGAGAAAAAAAAATGCATTGCTTAGATAGAAACAGCAATACGACGAATTCAACGGATGAAACGAAACTAAGTAAAAGCCTATAATAATCATTTTACTCATTAAAATTGCAATTTATTTCAAGAAACAAAAAACTTTTCCGATTTTTGCGATGTTAAATATACGGAAAACCTGCAGAGCGTATTAATCATGTAACTCGAGGACTAAGTGTATGTATTGTAAATAATGATATACAAAAATGACAAATAGTAGTATGTTATAATCTACAATAAGTTATTTCGATACCTATTTATGTGCATAGTATATAATGTATTTGATGAAATAATTCTTATTACTTATCGAAATTCGTAGAAGTGTAGTGTTGTATTACGAATGAGATGAGATATTCATAGCTACAGTAAAATGACTTCACGGTAAGAATACGTAATATCTTTTTATGTTTGAGGTTTAAATATGTTTCAAAGAAAATGAATGACATTATTTTCTGTTTTTTGATTTTCAACAAAAAACTATAAAATAAATACGGCATCATTTAATTCTATATGTTGAAAATTGAAATATAAGGACATATAAATCGATCATAAATCGTATATTCATACACATGGATGTAATCATACATTGTAGATATAAATAACAGTCTGATGTTAGAATGTATTATTGTTTGATTGTTTAAAAGTTTCAAGCGTGTCCAACAGCCAGTCTATTTAAAGCGAATATATTTTATTAGCATCATCGTGTTCCGTTAACATCCGCCATTGAAAGATTTATACTAAATATATTTTATGAATGTGAACGTTTACCACCGTTCACTGAATGAAATTAAATATTTGCATTGAAAATCTGTGATCCATCCAATTCATACTGATATCTGGTAGAATTTCTTCCGTGAACTAATCAACATATCGAATGTGGAAAAGAAAAGGGAGGTAGCCCACACATAATAAATTTTACACAAGGTATAAAAAACGTCTATTTATGGTCAAAATTTAAGCAGACACAACCTTAAAGTGCACAAAAATTTAAACTATTGTTTCATTCACCCAGTCCGATATTAAAATATAAAAATTTATAAAATACAAGAATGGACTCCCCTGTAGCGTAGTTGGTAGCGTGCGCGCCTATCAATCCAGGGAATTCGGGTCCGATTCTCCACCTGTCGGATTTTAAAAATCCAAAAATATACGACCGGCTGCCGTTGGGTTGAGCAATTGTCTGACAAACGATTCTCGCAAAAAATAATCTCCCAAAATGTTTTCACATTGCGGAAATCCATATACTCCACTTTCGGAGTGGATATCTTCACACTGTGCAGGTCCACATGGTATAATTTTTTTCTTTTAAGAAAAAACACTAAAAATTCGGTTGCAAAGTTGATATGCCATTCTTTTTTCCCAACTTAATAGCTAAGTTTAGATACTGATTTAGCATATTTAAACTTAGACCATTTTGATATAACATCTATTGTTGCATACGTTGTGATTATTGAAGGAAAGCTATTTTGAAAAAAACTGAGGATTACGTCTATTTTGCCACAGTCAATATTGTGCAAACGTCGTAAAATTGGTCATAAGAAAAATGTATGTAAGTAATATAGATTTAATTTAGAAAGGCTGGTCATATTAAAATAATATTATAATAATTACACCGTGCGATAGTGAGTCAGTAAAGAGATTTAGTGAAAAAGAATATTTGAGTAAGTATGTGACTTCATAAGATAGTGCAATACGAAGTAAATATTATAAGAGAGAGCTGCGTGTAGGGCTGGCGAAATGTATCCCGTTAAAATATTATGTTATATTTTTATTTTGAATTTTTCATTTATTTTTGGGATTAAAGTTTTCTGTTTTGTTGTGTAGATATTAATCACAGATGTGTTCGATATATATCGAAATGGATTAGAAGTAATTTTACTGGTGAAACACTACATCAAACACCTATTTATCTATTACATATGTAAGAATATATTAATTTTGACTTATTCATTGTTCTAGTGAATAAATCATTATCCACAGCCACTATTACACCATTTTAAGACACCAACCTATCTTGGATTACATGATTACAAGTGGCGCATTGAAGACAGGTTCTGGGTATATTCTAGCGGAAGATGTGAGAAAATGTAATTAAGATGTATGGTAAAAAAATGACGCATGGTATGGAAAAGGTTGACTACCATCGATTTACATCATATTATGAAAAACCGTACACATAACAATTTATGAGTTTTAATTTAATATTCGCTGGATATACATATTGTGAAAAGAAATAATAGTTAAGGAAATATATATATATGTAAATATATATATATATTCAACTAAATAAAGCCGATATTCTCAAATCCCTGTCTTCTTTCTAAGGTTCGGTCTAGACAGAAGCGAACGAAGGCTTATAAGCGAATGCTCGGTCCGATATGTATGGATAACCGGACGCTAAAACAAGCGAATCCTAGGATTCTGCCTTCATTCGCTTCTGTCTGGACGGGGCCTAACTTGGCATTAATCTATTTGTATGTATTATTAATTAAGTAATTTATTTTGATATTGCACACCTATAGTAAATATTAAAGTATCTACCACATCTTAATCAACGCTTACACATTTTTTTTCATACCACGTTTGCTCCCAAAGTGGAGCATATGGATCTAAGCAGAGTGAAGATATCTACTCCGACAGTGGATGATATAGATCTCCACAACGTCTTAAGAGATTATTTTCACGAGAATTGCTGTCAGACAATTGCTCAACCCAATGGGCATCCAGTCCTGCAGTATTAGATTTTCTTAAATCCGACAGATGTGGGAATCGATTCCGTATTCCTCGGATTGCTAGGCACGCATGCTAACCTTTATACTATTAGGGAGACACAATTTAACAGTGTTAAGATAATGTTACAATCCCTTTTAGTGTATTTACCTCTTGGCAACCCTAGCTTTAGGAATTTTCTTGAAAAGGGGAGGGTGCGATATTATTTCTACGATGATGCTTATATTTTTTGTAGGCGATGTATAGTAGACTGAATCATTAATTTTTTTAAAGAAAATATTGTAAATGAATAGAAAAATGATTTTTGCCTTTATTAAACATTACATATAGTGGTGTTGATTTTTGAAAAAAAAGTGGTTTGTTTTTAAATATGACTTAAGTATTTATGTCTCCGTTAGATTTTATATCAAGATGCCTGCTGCTTGCTTAAAAAATCATAAATTGAATGTCCGCCTTGCCAAAAACCATCGAAATTTATCGTTCGTTCTCACAATACTGTGTGCGTGATTTACGTGGGTGTTGCTTTTAGCGGAAGGTGGTTAACTAATAAAAAAATTAACCTACAATTGAAATCAACGCAGGCCAATTTACAATAAAACTATTTCACAGAAAATTCAAAAATGCTTTTTTAACTGTTAATGACTTATTTAGCCATACGCGTTTCGTCCTAAATATCTGATACCTGTTTACTTATAATAATTTCACCCGTAAAAAGAGCTTGCAGTGCTTAATCAGTTCTATGCAGCAAGCGCGTTAGCGCGCTTTGTAATGCCATGCACGACAAGCCGGCCATAGAAGATTGACGCGTATACACGCTGTACTTTAACATTCAATATCTAGCCAAGTTTGATTGTTTTCAATAATCTTACATTCTAATATCAGTGATATATATTGAAATCATGGTGAAATATTAAGATGCGACATATTTTCAAGAATTATCGACATTATAAAAGATTTAAGAATTATAAGAAGTAGTAATTATAAAGTGTTAATTTTTCAAAGATATTTCCGGCCCTCCAGGTGCCGCCATATTAATACCTTCCGGCATTTAAAAGGTTAAGTAGACCAAATTTCTTTAGAGCAAGTCATGAGACATTAAGAAATACTATTTCGCAAATAAAGTATAGAACGTGTAAACATTCGTTGGGTCCAACGAAAATAATAATTATTGTGGAAACATCGTTTCTTTGATATTCGTTATAAAGCTATTGTGTTATATTACGAATTATTGTCCACCATATTTGTTAAATAAATCATCTCACTTGATTGCAAAGCTTGACTCTCAAAAAAATACTTCTTAAAATCATGTAATATTCAGCTCATATTAAATATTATATAATTTTATATTAAATGGATTAAGAAGTATGTATGATATGGTTTAGTATACAATGTATTCTCTGGTTAAAAAATATAATATGACGTCGTGAAATGTAAATTCTTCCATGGTTGCGTCATATGACTCAATGGTAATTATGTCACCGAGAACATTGGCATATTTAAAGTACCTACTGGAGTTAATTAATTACACAATTTTACCATGGATGTAATTTTACCTTACACAGAATATATACACAGTTAGTATTTCGGCCAACCTCGGTTAGCTTCAATTGCCTCAATTGAAGACCATCAGATATTTTTTAATCACGATCAAATTTTCAAATCAAGCTATGAAGTTAATTTGCTTGCTTGCTTACAGTGACGTATCTATAAAACATATTATAAAAATATCATTTCTTTACAAATATCGTCGCCAATATTGAAGAAGCACGTATCTTGATTTTTTTGCTTAAGCCAAAGTGGCCTATATAGTTTTAGTGGCTGTGTAGTTTTATTTTTTACAATCTCTTGTATTATTTATACGTTTTTACACTAACAAATACGTTTATAAGTCTGCTTAAATTATGTGTTGATGCAAAAATGTGCTAATAATACAATAAATTGCAAACAACTTTACTTTATAAATTGTCTTAAATCAAAAAATAAAGATACGTGCTTCTGCAATATTTTCGACGATATGTAACTCTGAAATCATTAATTACCCTGTTCATAATATTATAAATTGTCGAGATGACAATACTTATTACTTACAGAGTTTGCATTTATTTGGCAGAACCTATTGTTTTACATCAATTAAAATATCATTTCGAGCCGCTTTCGGCAAAATAACGTAAGCACAAAACTATGTGACCTTACGATTTGCCGTATCGATTTTTTGACGGAATTTAAAACATAAATTATACGATTAAATGATAAATGCACAAATTAAAACTTCGGCTGCTGCATTCCTTACGATCTTTTTTCGGTCCATGCAGATATCTATTGTGAACTGATTGACGATAATCGACTAATTGCTACTTACGATCCTTTGCCAAAAACGGTTCGATAAATATTTGTTTTATTTTTTTAAATCATCAAATAATGTTGATATTTCAAATTATTCCACGGTATTAATTAAATAAATGAAACAACGTTTCATATCGTTAACGTTCTGTAACAGCAGCAGGTTTCCGAATTCATTTACTTTTTCAAGCATTATTTCCAATATCTGTTGTCGCTTTTATTGTTATCTAGCACTCAAGGCGTTAAAACATATACTTGTATCTTAATTTTTTATCCAATTGTTAGATTTGCGCAAAAGTTTGGAGGGCTGCGATCGATTTCTTACTGACTGAGACGGTGAGCACGTGTCCTTCTGCAACATGAGCTGCAAAAACATTAAAATAGCATTAAGTACAGAAAGGTTTGGGTGTTAGATGTCTAATATGTATTCTCATTTATTTAAACCCACGGAAATAAGCACTCAGTGTATGCTATACATGGTTAAGTAAATGCATTATGAATGTATGTTTTTTTGTATTATATATCGATACCAAATATATGAGTAATGTGGCATATTTTCACACATACTATATTGTGTATACATGCTTGTGTAATTTACCTGCGGTAAATATTTTGTATATATCAATGATTCACGCATATTTGATACGTGAAAACATTATCTGCATATCGTCGCCGCACGCCACATGTCTCCAATGTGCAAAAACTATTTATGTTTCATCAAACCGTTTATAAGATAAAGACAACAGAAGAACTATTAATTTTCAATCTAGTAAATAATTATTCATTAATAATTACGTAGTTCAGTGAAAATATATTATTAATACTATTTAAGTTGTTAAACTTGTTGAATTTGTTCATATTTATTGCAAAAAATCCTTAAAACTGTACATTATATTGTATGTATACTTTACAGAGTTTGTGCAAATTGGATATATAAATATATATTACGCATATTCGAGATATGTATATTTCAAACAGTTTTATCAAGCGATATTGCAGTCCTTAAGTTAGCGAGTAAATAAATCCTAAAATAAATAGCATTGCACTTACTCCAGTGTCCGGTACGTGGTGATTTAGCACATTGGAAATACTCACCACTAAATTTGGTATACCTACATCGCATTGGATTTGTTTTTAATAACTTTCAGTCAAAATGAAATAGCACGTAAGATGTTTTTGTCAACGGTTGACAGCAAATATTCAATTTCTAATTATACATATAAATAAAAGTTTGAAAATATTATTACATAATTATAGAAACAGTACATTTTTTACATTATTTTAACAATTGGCCTGCGGGAACCGTAATATTACGTTATTGTGTACTCCAGCGGCTATTTACCAGACTCGGAACGTTCCGTGCCTCATATTTTAAATATTTTGACAGCCAACTGTAGTCAAATACTGTTACAACATTTTTATAAGAAAACTAGAAAACTTTCTCGCTATATACTTCAATAAAGGTCGTCACTCCTCATACAAATTTACATGTGTGCTAAGCTTATTCTATCGTAGCCCATCATTTTGGACCAAAATCGTGGTTTAGTATACTTTTTTTTCAGTTCCAGTAAAACATTTTAAACACTTTCGTAAGTTTTAAATGAGTGTATTAATGCCGATGAGGATTATATGTCTTCTCAAATATTAAAAATTCGCAATATCTTAGTTTTAAGTGAAAATTATATAAGCTGTCTCAATAATATAATACTTATTGATGAAATGGTTTTGCATAAAATTTTCCTTACAATAAACAAAAACATATTGAAATATTTAAATTACTTTAGTAAATATATTGATTTTCGCAAACGTTAAGCGTATTTTGCGAATTTGCCAAAGTAGCCCGCAGGTTAAGTGTTAATAATGATCGGCTGGATCAGACTCAGCGAATATTTTTTCGTAAAATTTCAATTCCTAACATGTATAAGGAGGTTCAATGACAACAGCACGCATAGCAAGTGCTCACATAACAAGTCCTCGCATGACAAGTGCACGCTTAAATAACCACACAAATAGGACATTTTATTCTTAATTTGCGTAATTATGGTATAGGTAGATTTTTATTTGTCTTAATATTAATTTCTGTACTAGTGCGAGCACTAACACGTGTGTGCAGATATCTTGCGAGCACTTGCCATGCGTGCAGTTGTCTATGGGTGCAGTTGTCATACGAGCACTTGTCATATGAACACTTGTCATGCGTACAGTTGTCTGGTTACCGTATAAGGATTATTTGTTTAATTTAATTTAATTAAAAATTTGAACCAACTAAGAGTAAATATATAATATAAGAACATTCGTTTACATCTATCATGCGACATATCAAAAGAGCTATGTTTGAAAATGATATAAATCTCTTTATCGGCCTTGTTAAGGGTTAATAATATGATGCCAACGTGACCCATACCAGGTCGAATCAGCGTATTTTTACACGACGAATTTTCATATTATAAATAATTCATACATACATTAACTACAAATATTCATACATAGACTAGAAGACATTGACCACAGGTTTGGTGAATTACTTTAAAATTCTAAACAATAAATAATTAGTATTTAAGTCGCGCGTCCACACGAAGCCATTAGTTTATCTATATTGTTTTTTTTTGTTCTCTAAATACTATTATGGAATAGATAATATGATGATTAATCATAAATAGTTGTAAGTATTTATCACGGAAGCTGGATTTATACTAGGAGAGCCCTTATCAATTGGAAATAATATATGCCAAGCCATTACCCAACAGAACATGTTTGGAATAATTTAACGAAATGAATAAATAAAAACAACATTCAAACGAGATGATAGAAGTAAATATATACATATAATCATTTTATCGGGAAGTGAAATTGGAAAAAAATTGGAATATATTATTGAAAATGTATTTAACATTGCATCTGAATGATGAACGTAATTATGTTTATTTGAAGAAGTGTAGCATATGAGCTTTGACTTGATTTAATTGAGCTGACAAGTAGGTACACAGATAAATAAGATGTGAGATAATTTATATAACGATTGTTATCGATCAAACATTGAATGTATCAATATATAACATATGAAAACAAACACGTACTGATATATCTGATACATATAATACGTTGAATACTGCCTGTCTTAATGTAATATACAATTCAAAATATATATCTACGAGCTTTCCTACGTGGTAAGATATGGAAAAAAGGCTGCTAGGGGTAACTTAAATTCTCTCAACCGAGATTAGTGGGCTACTAAATGCGTCATCCATCTACCCGCCTCGTCTTTACAACTGGTCTTAATCAGCCGGATATCGGACATCAAAAAGCGATTTACTTTATTTGACGGGAAAGTCCCGAGAGTAAATAAAAATTACCCCACACCTGGGTTGTCACGCACTCAAGTACGCTGACATTAAAAGACAGAATAAAATAAGTCTTATTTTGGTCGTGCAATTTATGCGAAGAGATCATCAATCTCACCGTATGACGCCACAAACTTTTAAAAAACAAACAAATTCGCCCTTGTGGCAACCAAATCAGATGGCCCGACAGGTTCGACAGCTGGATAATGGTAGACTGTGTTGATTAATGTTACCCATACACTTATATTTTGCACTGCGGAAACTGTCAATCCAGGGATTAGGATTGAGGCAGGCCAGACATAAGTCAGACCGTATCGACAGTTATGCACTGTCGAACTGATTGTAGGCTCGTATTACATATTATGCTCAGGTGTGGCCTGCCTTAAACTTGATCATCAGTCATGGATTGACGATCCCAGAACTGCAGGGAGTCTGTAGGTGTATGGATACCATTAGTTGAGTTGTCGATGATTGTCGTGTGCTTCGCGTGTCAAATAATAATAAAAACTACACCCTATGTGAACGAAACGAAGAAGCTGTTGCTATAAACCTGGAACTACTCCAGTGTGTCATGTTTATGATAACATTCTGTAGTCAGTATTAATTGGTTTAATATACAGTAGACATATTATGTCATGTGTATGGTAAGAAAGGTATGAGTATTGAAATTTCTATTGAAAAAATATTGTAGTTGCATCATTTATAATTGACTTAATTAATTTCAATCGATTCTCCAACAAATATTGATATAGCTGTTAACGCCAGAAAACTACTGTATACTTAATACATGTTATGAATAATTAAAAAAACATACACACAAAACCTCAGATAAAACAAGTTTTCTATATTAGCATTTAAATATCAACTTATTAATAGCACATTTTTATTCTCATATTGCCGTATTAATTAATACACTTGTGTTTAAATTATGTGTCACTGAGGATGCAGCAGACATAGCAGTGAAAATATGTCAGTCAGGCGTCTACTACGAAGTGTCGCAGATGATAATAATTCATTTCAACATTATAATTCACAAGTATAATTGTTAATTCATAAGAAACGTAACCTTTCATACACATTGGCTTTCTGTATTGTATTCTATCGAAACATTGTGTTATTTATAAACACAAATACAACAAATATAATAAATTTCAAGGTTTTGTTGCCAAAGACTAATATTAATATTAATAAGAAATAATATTAATAAAAATTCAAACACAAAACGATCAAAATTTTAATAAGCACTCACAAAACATTTAATAACTTTTATAGTAGTACGTTTTTTAAATAATCTATTAATGAGAATGATGTAGTTTATGCCATATGAGTTTTTAAATATTATATTAGTCTTAATAATATTAAATTCATACCAAATGTTAATTTGTTTCTTAAAAATTTCAACATTAATACTATATGATAAAAGACACCCAATCAGAAATATACACTCAGAAGAAGTAATCGCAGTTTTCTAACCCGCATACTAACAATTTAAAAAATAATATCTACAAAACATCCATGTGGCTTAAACGTTTTCGGCTTTGAAGTTTAAATACATATAAGATTACTTAATTAAAATATATTTTTGACCATGTCTATTCTAAATTATGAGTATTATCATAATGCCACTTTCACATGTTTGTATCGATATATTGTTTTATTTATAAACAAAACATATACTAAGTATAACCAATTCCAGGGTTTTATGGGTAAAGACTAATATAATATTAATAAAAATCATAAAACGACCAAAATTTAAATTAACACCCACAAAACATTCAATAACTTTTAAATTAGTATTTTAATAATCAAGAATGATGTAGTATATACCAAGTAAGTATTTAAATTTCATATTACAGTCTTAATAGCATAAAATTCATACTAAATGTTAGTTTCTTTAATATTTCTGTTCTTCTGTTTAATTACATCTAATTTTTACTGTGTCCATAGGGTATTGTTGTATACATTTTATTGACTATAAATTAAAATTCATTTTGCGTGTTGACCTCAACTACTTTCGATAGGTAAAAAAAAAACTTGGCTTATTAAATACTTTTATAAATCTGGTGTTTTCCATTTTTTTTATATACCATATTCGCTCCCAAATTGGAGTATATGGAGATCCAGAGTGAAGATACACAGAGTGAAGAATCCACTCCGAAAGTAGAGTATATGGATCTCCGCAATGTGAACACATCTTGACAGAATTTTTTTCACGAGAATTGTTTGTCAGGCAAATACTCAACCCATTGGGCATCCAGTCCTGCAGTTTTAGATTTTTAAAACCCAACAACAGATCATGATTCGAACCCGCATTCCCCGAATTGCTAGGCGCGCACGCTACCAACTACGTCAACCGGGGAGACAGTTTTCTATGGTAATATATTAAATTTATAAGCGCTGAAAATTAAACTGTCTTTTATGACTCTAAATTTACATTAATTGAACTATAGAAAATAGGATTTTTATGTAAATTCGGATTTTGACATCGCGATTATAGTTCAAAAAAACACAATTCAATGGTCAAATATTTGAGTTGTTATTCTTTATCATTTGTCAAGTGTCACTAGGTCTATAATTATAACAAACTACGATATTTGGCAAGTTTTGTTTCACATTATTGTGTTATTATGTTGTGTATACCTTAGGTTGTCTGTAAAAATAAATTGTAATTTTTTGGTTAATATGCATAATTTGTGTCGTCTCTTTTATTTTCTTTGGTGTTTTATTAATTATTTACTTAACACTACAATGCTACACCATGTCCTTATTACATAACACGTATTAAATATATGATTATGTATAAATAAATAAACAAAACTTCTATTGTTTTATTCTTTTACACTCGCTCAATATGATAAATTTAAATACCAAAATAATCTTTTTTAATTTTGTAAAATCCATCCGACCCTTAAAATTCAATACTGTAGCTTCATTAATTATTTTTTTCAAATTTTTAACAACGCCACATTGAGTAATATGATTTAAACCTTCTATTTCAAAAATAAAAATCGTTGAATAATAATCTTGTTAAACGCGTTTATCTCAGTTTGGTAGTTTGTGGATTGGATTGTTTCTGCATAACTACGTCCTCATAATAGTGAAAAATTTGTCAGATTTATGGCATTGTTTACTTGACAAATAAATTGACTCTAATTCTATATTTGCATACTTATCAAATTAGTGACTTCGTAGTCGCTATTCTTTGATGGAAATAATTAAAATACTACAAACACTTCTTCGGAAATATTGTTTTTAATTGTATTTACAAATGTCGGCTCAGCCAAACACAAGAAATCAATCAGTGGTTTTAAGTCAAGTACATTCTAGAAAGACATACATGTAAACCATGCACATCAGATCTATCTCTAGGCTTGATTACCGCCTAGAGATGTAGGCGACAACGTGTCGAATTATGCTACATTAATAATATATTTATTATAATATGCAAGCGGTGACTTTTCAACACTGTTATTAAATACCGAACAAGGATGCTTCATAAAGTAACCATTTTAGAAAACATATCTGTATTGAAACAAGTAACCTAAATTGAAACAAGAAAAAATATGAATGTATTACAATACGACATTGTAGGTTTTAAAACATCTAAATATTTATCTTTACTATTATGTATATGTTAAAAATATTTACGCTCTCTCGTGATTTATATTTATGTCATCTAAATGATAGCTTCGGTCGACCAAAACCGATATGATTGGTTTCATAATACGGCTTATGTTAACACTCATGAATAATTTTACAAACAACTTCTATTGTAAGTAAGTTGTAAGTTTTACAATTATATCAATATTTACAAAAATATATTAAATACTTTTGTATTAAATATAATATAGTATAAATGAGTAAATCAGAACGATATAATATTGACCCAGTTTAGGCAAAAGGCATTGAACCTCATAAAACAATAATGCCGTGAACGAGAAATGATTCCTCTTTACTGCATGCAAATTTTGTACTTCATTATTTTCTTTTTAATCTAATGCTGAATTTCGATGATAATTAAAATCTTTTGCCTAAACACAGTCGATATGTTGCAATTACGCGGCGAAGTATTAATTAGGACCACATCTAGTATAATAAATATTGATAAACATGTTATTTAATTAATATTTTCAACTGATGGTGCTTGGCGGATATTGATTTTAAATAATTTAGAATTTAACATTTTATTTCAAGAATTTGCTTGTATCTTCTTCTTCTAGAACGGATAATATACAATTCCACGAAAGAATTGAAGAGTTTTATATCAATACGTTCATTGTATCATATATTAGACATTATAATGAACTATTACGTTTAGATAGAAGAAAACCATATTTTTTGGTGTACGCAGTATATGTTGTTATTTTTTGACGAAGACGTAACACCAAAATATTTTGATACAGTTTTCACGATACACTATTTTGGAAGTAGACAAGAGTGTGGCCTTATCGCAGAGATTGAGGAAGAAGAAAACTGATGCTAGAATTAGGACTTACGAAACGCATGTTAAAAATTAGATTTAGAATTTCAATACAATCTATAACACTCCCCAATTTTCATAAATATATCAGAATTTTCAACTAAAGTATTTTTTTCTATTAATTTCAATTTCCATATGTATGTTTTCATTTATTTTAATAAATATTGAAACCTGCAAGTGTATTAATATTATTGTAACACGTTATACAAATATAAACTGAAAAAAATAGTGTGAAGTGATAATAGTGAAAAAAGTTAAGTATTTGTCGTTAAATAAAGGCAGGAAAACATATTTTAGGAAAACATATGAAACATCTAATTCCCGCCAAAAAACATCATGTTAGGATGTTCTTACGCTCATCTTTTCATCTTCGAATGTAGGAATCAATCTATTGTTAAATTGATTCATTAAATCTATACAATTCATGTGAAATTGTATGTTGATTCTGCGATAATATTACATTATTATCAATATTTTTAATTATAGTCGTTAACTTCCCATGCAATAATTAAATAATTTTAGCCTCACCTAAATTCTCGGGAAATATCTTTGTTGGCATTTTTTTTAAATCTCGAGAATTTTGAAAATTTTATTTACTTTATATTCTCGAGAAATTTCAACATTCAGCAGCAACATCCCACTTCATTTTTTGTGTCATTTTAAATTAAATACTGAAATTATGCTGGACTAAATTCAAATTCTCGAGATTCTCATAAACGATTTCTCGAGAAAAAAATCGAAAATATTCAAAATCTCTCAAGAATTCTCGAGACGACACTTTTCAATCATTTTTATTAGAGATTGCTCTAATAAAAATGCGTTAATGAAGAAAAAATTGTATTAGCCATCCGCAAACATAATCAACTTGTAGGATTGTAATTTAATAGACTAATTGGATTATAAATATTAAGATTATTTATTTTGACGATGATATACAATATTTACTAACACAGTGCGATAAAATATTGTGTTAATTAAGTTTGAGTTTCTGTTTGGAAAGCTCTGGTCAGCTTGGTGAAATTACGAAATATCTTTTCGTTTCTTAGCAGCTAGTTCAAACGCAGGTTTGTTTAACAAATGAACATCTGTTTATGCATTGTTGAAAAATTTCCACATTCTTTTAAAAACGACACGGCAAAACTTTGCACCCATTGCTTTCGTCGAATTGATCAATTGAGTATATATATCGAATATAAAACCAAACTACATATACATATATTTAAAATCTGTAATACGCATGGTTGCAAAAATACATGATTTGACAAAACGCGTGGGTTTTAACTGCGCTCACAATATTATATTCACCAACCGAACCGATACAAATTATACATTATAATTTATTATTATATAAAATATACTAATTAATAATGGCAAAATAAAATAATAATATTTCACAATTCATTTTTTCAGCAACGTTGAAACAGGCTTGGGCAGCGGACCAGACTGATTCCTGGCTGTGTTTTTTTGCAGTTGCTGGGACTACTGCGTCCTAGAATTCGTCGAATTCGTAGAATATTTTTATAATAACTAAATATCACAGGACTTGCAGGCATATATTGGAAACAAAAGAAGCGCCCCATCAAGTACATTGAAACAGGTTACGATCTATGCAGAAATAAATTTAATGCAAGCCGTCTAGATCCGTAGGCTTCAGATTCCTTGAAATAATATCTTATGTGTTTTAGGCACACCAAAAATGATGACGAAATCTTTTAAGTTGAATTGATTGTGATAAGTGATTATTTATTCACTATGAAGAATACCTACTTAATAAAAAATAAAGTTTTACTAGGATACATTGTTAGTGATTAACTGAGCGTTTTGGAGGGCATACCTTATGCTCAATTACATTTGAAAAGATATACAATTTTACAATTAACAAGATTTGTCTTACTAGGCGAATCATTAAAAGAAAATAACGACATTCGAATGATATCCTGTTTTTTATTTTATTATTTTTTAATTTAATAATTAGACTGCGAAAAGGGAAAAAGGACGTAATCTACACACAACGAAGTTTATAGGGAGAACAAAAAAGTTTTATTTGATGATTTTGAGCCCAAGTCAAAACATACATAGAAACAACCATGAAGTGCATGATGAATAAAAATTATATTTTATTTACTAATACGATATTAATTTAATAAGTTATTTAAGAAAAACCAATACACTTGATTGGGTGGAAGCCCTTCTTCCTGGTCGAAAATTTCACAGGCCATCTTTTTTTCAAACTTAAAAGATAAATTTAGACACTAATTCGGCAATTTCAGCGTACATCCTTTTGATGCAACGGGTATCTTTTGGATGCTTTTCTGGATTGAAATATTTTCAATGGATACGTTGTACTAAAACATTCAATTGAAATATCTCAATCGGTATACAGAAATGGATTTAATTGGTCAATAAAAGATTTGTGAGAATTATAAAGCCATATAATTCAAGAACCGTAACTCTCAGTTTACAAACGCAAACGCTTATACTGCCTTGCTAAGTAAAAATACAAAACTACATAGGGAATTACACACAAGATATTGTGTTTAGAGTGTTTGTTAATCAGTTGCGGGATTTGGGCTAGCAATTTTTCTTCAATGCAGAGCTATAATATCACAATAACTGTTATAATTTAATTAGTGTGCATTGGTCAGTGGGCAGTTCTATTTTGTGTGAATATCGATTTGAATCCCGTTACAGTATTAAAATGCACATATTATTTCAAATGATCGGAATAATTCTAGTCAGTAAATTTTGTTAATATTCGACGTTTTATTATTCAAAAAGAGATTATAAATAAATTTATAAGTCATACATTAGTTTTTTTAGAGACACCGGAAACCGGTTTTCTAAATTTATCTAATACACAGTTTTTATATCGAACGCTTTAAACAATATTATATTATAGTTCAGTTTATATGATTGACTGGTATACAGTGTAATATGAGTGTATAATTGTTTAATGTTATTGTTTAAAATAATAACGCGCTTTCGCCTCAATGGGAGGGGTCGTGGGCTCTAATCCCGCAGCTGCATACCGTCGCTTTGGAATTGGTTTGTCGAATAAACCAGTGGTCGGCAAACAGCGGCTCTTTTGGTTTTCTTTGATCTGGCAATTTGTTTTTGCTCGTAGAATATTTAGAAGTGAAATTTTTTTAGCAGCGAGAAAAAATTAAATATGCTAGCCAGGCTTTTCAAAAGGCCGAACACCAATCCTCGTAGATAAAATACTCTGGCATATGATTTCAAATTGCAAAATGTTTCACGTTCGAGACGGACGGGGTATAAAAATACGAATACATAACAATCAATGTAGTATTTGTTCGTTCCTCTGTTAAGATGTAGAGTCTTAACATATATGAACTGAGGGTGTAAATATGGAAACGGTTTTATATAAAAGAGATTAAACCGATATGAATAATTTTGACAGCAAATATGAAAATCTGGTCAAATTTTTGGCATTATAATTTATTTTCTGTCTTGACAAAAGACAAACAAATATAAAACTGTATACATTTTGAAGCAGATAACATTTCTCCGTTGCTGGTGATACTGATGGTATTATTATTTTTTAAATGTAAATTAATAAACGTATAAATAACGAGCGGAATTTTCAAGCCACTAACTTTAAGTTTTTAGTTTTAGCGGATATCTGTACTTCATTAATCATTAAATACAAAATGTATATCCACCGTGGAATGGAAAAGGGATGTAACTCTTAATGTTTCTAAAATAGCTTTTTTCGATAGTCACAATGTATACAACTTGATTTACGTTCTATGAAAAGGACATCTGCAAATAGCGAATTGGTATTTAAATTTAGCTCCAAAGCCCTGTCGAATTTGCGACCAAGAAAAAGCAGTTCCACCATATCAATTTTATTGATTTTTGTTAAATGACTTATTAAATTAATATCATATTGAGTAAATAAAATACCAGTTTTAGTCATCGTGCACTTTAAGGTTGTTCTCATCTATTTTTTTGATTTTGGCCAAAAAATATTAAATAGACGTTTTTGTGCCTGCTTTGTCCTTTTTCCTTTCCAGAGTCAACATGTATTTATTTATAGACTTTCAGTATTGATAATTTTTATTTAACAATAATACTACCAGTATTTCGGTACCTATAAACCATAAAACGAAATTTAACTGCCATAGACGTTTGCATACTTGGTGTGTAATCTGGATCTGCCATGTGGTGCTACTCTCTCAAGAGATATTCACCGTGTCCTCCGTCTATGCAGACAATTTATGGGCTTTATACGGCCGCTAATTAATATCTATGTATCATATTCCGTGTAGCTACATAATGCTAGTGTGACCCGGGAGGATATGATAACAATGGCGAGCTACAGGATCCTTGAAGGCGGCATTTGAGAGCGTGCCCCACTTAGCGAGGAGTTTTTAGTCTTCTGCAGCACGCATCTATATCACAACGATGTCTCCCATGATTTACTGACTCGTGCGTGAGTAAAATAAATAGATAAAGTCACCGTCTAAAATTAGATTAAAAGCAAACGTCATTAATCGATCGGTAAGGTATTTCACGTTAAATAGCACTGAAATTGTTTGGCAGAGACATCTGAAAGTTTTCAATTTCTGTCGTCGTATATTACGTCTTCTTTAAGTCCATCCAACTTAACAAGTCGGAAGATACTTTGCCAATATAAACTTTGAAATTTGCATAAAGAGGTTATTCGTATACTTTGAATTACTTTTATAAAATAAACAATATATTTTATATTCAGTTGTGATGCAAAGTTTACGATAGTATGATAAATAGTCACGTGTACTTAACGGTTAACGGCTATTTTTAATAGGGTCCATACCTTTCAGATCTAATTAACCTATAAATACATCGGGCTACAGACACGTGTTTGCACATTTGATTGCATATATGTAATAATAACTGCAAGAATTTTTATATAATATAAGAATTATTTGATAACTTTCATATAAACTGACATCCCAGATTTAAGGCTGCATACATACGAAGGATATGCAAGTATGTATTGACAACACATACATTCTTTCATCAGTAAAACATGATTATAAATAAAATAAAATATATAAGTCGGTCGAACCAGCTGTTGGACCCATCGGGGCCATCCAACTTGGTTGCTACAAGGGTGAATTTCATTGCTTTTAAAAAGTTTGCGGAGTCATACGGCAAGCATGATGATCTCTTCACAAAAAAACTTGGCCAAATAAGTCTTCATTGTTTCAATTAGCTTTTTTTATGATTATATTTCTATTAACTTCAGCACATTTAAGTGCGTGGCAACCTAAGACTTGGGTGATTTATATTTACTCCTGGGACATTCCCGCCAAATAAAATGGATCGCTTCTCGATATAAGAGCTCCGAGATACGCCTGATTAAGACCAGGTGTAAGGACGGGGCGGGTGAATGGTGGGCACATTAGGTAGTAAAATATAATTTATAAAAGATAAAAAACGAGTGCAATATTTTACATAGTTTCACTATTCCAACACGTTTATCAGACAGTGCTTTACTGTATACTATGTTTTCGCATGTTTTTAATAGTGTATTCGCTCTGAAAGTGGAGTATATGGATTCACACATTGTGAAGATATCGACTCCGAAAGTTGACCATATAGATTTTCGCAAGGTGAAGATGTCTTGACTGATTATTTTTTTAGGAAAACCGTTAAACCCAATGGGCATCCAGTTCTGCATTTTTAGATTTTTAAGATCTGACAGATGTGGAATTGAACCTGTATTCTCCGGATTGCTAGGCACGCAAGCTACCAACTACGCTACCGGGGAGAACAGTTGTAATAGTTTAATATTTTTGAATAGTTGTTTTAATTTCTGTTGTATACTTATCGATCTTTTTTTAAAATGTTAAATTGGCCTAGCCAACTCAAATTGCTCCACGGGCCGTATTGATGTATTAAAATTTTCCAAAAAAGCACGTAAATAATAATAATTGACATTGTATTATATATTTGCGTATACAGAAAGTGTTTATTCAGTGTAAATCTGAAAAAAACATACCACAACTATTGTAGATATGAAGAGAGAAAATGTATTGAAACAACAAAATTTTGATAATAAAGCCATTGTATGATCTCATCTACTAATTCTGTGTACAGTATATAGTTGATTATGACTGTCAGCCATACTAAAGGGCCATATGTGGTCCGCACGCCGTGTGTTGGCCAGTCCTGGTGTACATCTTGGAGAAATAGAAATACGAATACGGATCGATATGTATAAACGTCCCCGTGTATAAAACATTATTGAGTAAATTTAATTATTATAATAATTATTGTATGAGTTTCTAGTATGTTTATTTAATTACAGCTTGAGCTATATATAATCTTCATTTGCATCATGTGCTCTTTGATATTAAAACAGCAGCTTATGTATACAGTAGCTTCTTGCAGTTACTATTATTGGCATCGCTTTTGTTTGTTCTTCAGCCGGAATTTTCACTTTTAATTTTCGCACCGCCCTAAATACCTTGGAACGACATAGCAAAAATAATAATTCTATGTGTTATTTATGGTACCCATATACCTAGAGTCCGGATACAGTCAAACCAAGACTGATGATTAGAATCGAGGCAGGTCACAAATAAACCTATCGATCACATCGACAGTACAAAACTGACAAGGTGGACTGAATAAGTTGTGCCTGCTTCGATCCTAATCATTGTCATGGATTGACAGTCCCTCAATTACAGGTGGACTGTAGATAAATGGGTATCAATAGTTTGATTAATATTTACCTATTTTTTGATTTAAAGAAAATCTATTTCGATGCCTGTTTTATCAAGGTATTTTTTTAGTCTTATCTAAACGAATGAATCAACCGCTTTAACCCTTTCATTAGTTATCGTGAGTTAATTTTTTATTCAATAAATATTTCACTGCCATCAATTCAACTAAAATCATTTGAATTGGATATGCCGATTTGTAAACAATGCTCTTCTATTTCCAAACAACGAACAAAATAAACTGAAAAGTTATTCCAAATTGGTAAGAATGTATATAACATGACCACATTTGGCACTTCCCATTCCGGAATTAAAGGTGCACTTGAGAACAAATTTGAACCAATAGGACCATTTCATGTGATTCTGTGAAAAGCAATATAAATAACTATCGCTTCCTTACAAATCATAGTGATTATACAATAGAAAGAACATAAGGGAATTTTTCAATGCTGAAATCCATTTTTTTTTTTTTAAATTTCATAATGTTTAAGTATTTTTTCTAGTCTAAAATATATGATATAATTGTATAGACTTCCACATACATTGACAAATCTATCTTGTATTTATATTAGAAGAAATAATAAAATTTTAATAAATAATAAAAGAATGGCTTTGAAAATAAGGAGACAAAGAGCACGGACCTACGTGTACGTCCAAAGACATCAAAGTGTTAAAATTGAATCTTATTTAAGCGTTGATTTAATAATATCCAATGATACTTACTAAAAACAACAATCTGAACCTGACTTTAGCAATAAAGTGTTTGAGATTTAATATTTACCGCCTTTCTGATGTAGCCAAGTAAAATAATGGCGGTTTCTGCTTATCCAATTCAATTTGCAATTAAATTAGGTTAAATGCTCGCTCTCTTTATTATTTCAGTGGCAATATTTATTCTTCACTAAACTTTTACGATACAGTTTTAATAGTCTATGGCGCCACTAACCTTTTATAATTGACAAAGATCATCTACCTTTGGTTGTAAAGTATTTTTTGAAATACCGCCAATCGTCTATCAGCACACCTATGCCGGACGCATTCTCAGTGATTAAACAGCTTTGTGTGACTGAGAAATCATTTTTATTTATTATTATGTGCAAAAAATTACCTTGTCACGGAGCCAAGTTGGGCAAATATTTTGGCAAACGATAACAGAGTGAGCTGTATTTTATAAGCAGATACCAAAATCTGTCACTTTCAATTAATTCTTAATTTTAAAAAAAGCTGGATGAATTGTCACGGTTTATTTAATTTAATTCAGTAATACGAGCATGGATGTCCCAGATTATTTAATTCATGTCGAAGGTGAAGGCTTAAAGAAATGAATGAGTGATTTCATTCTAGTGGTTTACTTAAGAGCAGTGACGTATTTATCAATGGACGCACTAGGCGCACTCCTAGGGCCTCACACATGAAGGGGGCTTCAAAATTATACGAAGTAAAAGTTTTAGGTAGTGCAAGTATAAATATTTCTGCTGCTCAAAGGGCTATTTCAATAATGTCTTCAGTGACAAGAGGACTTGAAATTGAATTGCGCCTGTGGCCTCGCAAGTGCTAAATACGCCACTGTTTATGGAAGGGGCGACACATATTTTGGGGCGGCATATTTTTATATTATAATAATTTGAATAAAGTTTGCGCGAGAGATAAAAACGAAATCCAAAAATTTACGAGTGTTAAAATATGGATTTTTTAATACCATGTTCGCCCCCAAAGTGGAGCATATGGATCTACACAGTGTGTATATATCCACTCCGAAAGTTCAGTATATGGATCACCGCAATGTGAAGACGTCTTGACAAATTATTTTTCACGAGAATTGTTACTAATCCCGATGGGCATCCAGTCCTGCATTTTCAGATTTGATAAAATCCGACAGATGGGTAATCGAACCCATATTCCCCGGACTGTTGGGCGCGCATGCTAGTCTCTAAACTACCTGGGAAAAAAATCGAATGCTTACAAGAAAAAAACCGCCCAAAACTAAAAGTCCACCACAGGTGTCAAAAACTCTTGGCATGCCTCTGTATTCTTCGGAAATACAGATTCTGTTATGTTATAATATACAAACTGCGTTTGAGTGACTGTAACGGTTTCAAACCGCCTTAAAAACCGAAGAAATCAATCAATTCTTTTTACCAGACGTTTTCACAGTATACTACATGGAGAGATTAGAAATACAAGTTGTATTCAACCGATATTAATGGTAGAATTTCGTGCTTTACATGCCAGAATGCTTAAAAAAACTTCGTCAAAATTGTTGTCATTTGGTATAATAATATGTATTATTTATGACGTTCCGCGTCTGTGACTCAAAAAACTTCGGGAACAAATTGTTTTAGTATGTATCACTGGTGTCGAATTTAACGACACGAACCAAAATTTTCATATTATTATTTTTATTGCATGTATTTATGCGTTCTCAGTTTGGCCAAAACGCCCTTATAAATCAAATGGTTGAAATTTGTTGAAAACCTTGAGATGGTTTTTCAGTTAAAGAACTGTGTATATATACTCATGTATATATTTGAATTAGTACATAGGTACTCATGGAATTATGTAAAAGGCCTATTACACTACACAATTTCAAGGCACCCTTTTCCCTTACTAAGTGCGGTGTAATAAGTCATAGGCACTTAAAGCACATACAAGAGACCACGCCCACTCTGCAGTAGGGGACCTAATATTGTTAAGTGTAATAGGCCTTTAAACGCTTAACAGTAAATACGTTTAAACATAATATGTGGAAATACATCTCCACCAGTGCCGGGCCTTGAGTAGGAAGCACCCTTATGCAAACAGCTTTTTAACTCATATGTTTTTATATTTTCCGTGATTTATAACATACTTATCAACGGTAGAAAGGATAAAGGACGTAGCCCACATATATTTTTTTAGAAGAGGCACAAAAAACGTTTATTTAATGATTTTGGGCCAAATTCAAAACAATACATAGACAAAAACTTGGTATGTTAATAGTAAAACTTGTATTTCATTCACTCAATTCTATTATTTGTTTAATTAATTATTTAAAAAAACCAATAAAATTGATGAGGTGTAGGTCCTTTTTCTTAGTCTAAAAATTTCACAGGCCATCTTTTTTCAAACTTAAAACCTAAATTTAGACTCTAATTCGGCATTTCCACCTTACACTCTTCATTTAGTACAGACATCTAGGACCTCATCTAGGTGTATTAAGTTGTATGCAATGTGATTATCGAATAAAAGCTATTTTTTTAAATTGAGGGTTGGGTCCTATTTTCTTTCGAGGGTGGATAATTTTTTATGTATGTTATGTAAGTATTTTATGTTTTTATAGTATACTTGTAAGTTAAGGAAATATTATAAGTGGCGGATTTTTTTTATATATAAAAAAGATCACATTATATACATGCGATGCATCTCTGATTTCCACACCAAGTTGATCATGTACATTGTATGTAATGTGGCTTGTAGCGAAAATTAATGTATTCCTATAAGATTGGGATAGGTAAGTAAATCCCCTTTTTGATCTGCAGCGTATAATTTTATAATATGATGAAAGCATTGCCTAAATTGTTAACTTAAAATTACGTGGTAAAGTATGCTCGTATATCAACGGAGAAATAAAAATGTATTATCGTCAGCTGTCAAAATTGAAATCTCGCATATTTTCACGAAAGCTTCATATTAAAAATAATTAACGTGGAAGCAGTAAAAACTGAAACAAGGTGGATAATCCAAATTTTTATTATCATGTTTTGCTTTAGCAATATGCTACAATAACCTCATTGGTGAAGCGTTATGCTAGAAACGAAATTAGACATGGAGATTAGTAGATGTATTTAAAGATAGCTGCAAACTGAGCAAGTGCTGTAGATTCCTAGTAGATACACTTTGCGAAAAAAAATCTTAAAAAAAGCCCGCATCGAATAAACCGCGAGGATTTAGTTTACGGGATTTTCATTTCGGAACTGAAGTGCAAGCTTGTGTGATTGTTTGCAGAAACAATGTTTTTCTTATCCTAGTGTGGAAATTAGCGGAATGCGAACTCGCTATGCTAAATAGTATAAATACCCACTAAAGTTTTTACACAACTGAGAATTAATAGTGTCCTAATTTAATATTGATACAATAATATATCGACTGTGGGAAGGAAAAATAACGTAGCACTCAATTTTTCAAAATAGCTTTTATTCGTAAATCACAATATATACAGCTTAATACATTTTCTATCAAATGACGTAAGCTGCAAATGCCGAATTAGTATCAAAATTTAGCTTCTAACTTTAAAAAAAGGTTGGCCTGTGAAATTGCCGATCAGGAAAAAAAGATCCCACCTTATCAATTTTATGTTTTTTTTATTAAATTGATATCATATTAAGTAAATAAAACACCAGTTTAAGTCTTCGTGTACTTCAAGGTTGTTTCTATGCAATGTTATAAAGTTGGCCCAAAATTATTAAATAAACGTTTTTGTCCCTCCTGTAAAATTCCTTCTACTTAGGTTACATCCTTTTTTCTTTCGTCGATTTAGTTAGTTGATAGTAAAAAATAGTTAACCTAAAACTATTATTTTTTATTCTCTCATTCGTGTTCGTGTGTACACTTTGGTATCAAAAACAAGTAAAATCTTATGTTTGAATGAAATAACTTCATTTATAGATATTTTTTCTAAACTCTTTTTAAGCTTTTGGCAGTATCGTTACGTAATGAAGTTACTGTTATATTTTTTTCATATACATATTTTTTACATAATATATATTATATATATTCAGAGTATGAACGGGCTGATCCAATTTTAGCTTATTATTATAAAAAAAACTGTATTAGTCCAATTCGTACATATTGATTTCGATTCAAATACATAATGTAAATGTGCTACTTTACGAGTGGCTAAAAATCACTGTAGTCAAAAAATCACATTCTCAGACCATGTCTCATTTAAATAATAACCATCATAATGCAATATGTGATTTATGTAAGCAAATATATTTAGTGTTCACATACAGAAATGTTTCTGATCGAAATCGTTATTGGAAATTGGTATTAAACCGGAATGAATGATTTGCCATTTTCGGATTTCGATAAAATTATTAAAACATGTATCCGTTTAGAATAGAAATTCGTATAAGGAATACTCAATGGTCACATTTATGTAGATAATAAATTATAAGCGAAGTGTGCCCACTTGCAATAAGCTCTCCAAATTGACTGACAAAATACATTCGGTCGGTTTAATTAAGAGTATTTAAAATGTATGTAACCGGCATAATGATTGACTAATTATCTAATACTGCCTCGATAAGTCAAACAGTACATAACGATTGTTTTAATCGACAAACCAGCTAATTCCACTCAAGGTTCAGCCTTAGTTTTTCTATCGCACACAAAACGCACAAAAAAAAATTCATCGCGTAAAATCACCTGCACTCGCCAGCTAACTCCATGCAGTAACATTCACCAAATTTTTTGTTGCTTTTGAACATTTTATACAAATGAAGTTGGCTGGTTTGTGGTTTAAGCCATCGATAATCTGTACTCGGTAGTGTAGTGGTAGATTAGCGTGCGCGCCTCGCGGGTTTGATTCCCACATCTCTCAGACTAAAAAAAAAATCTAAAAATGTGGAACTGAATACCCGGATAACTAGATATCGTTACACTGCTTAGATCCATTTGCTCACTTTCAGAGTGGACGTGGTTGTGGACAGGAAAATGGACGTAAGCCACATTTAAAAAAATTACAGGAGGCACAAATTGATGGTTTTGATCCAATTCCAACACATTACATATAAACAACCTTGAAGTTCCTGAAGACTTAAACTGGTATCTTATTTACTCAATATGATATTGTTTTACAACGAGAGTTGCTGCATGGTGTTTGATAAAGAAAGTAACTTGAGTAGCGTGAATTTCACATTATCTTGACTTGAACCATACCGGGAAGACACATTCTACCACTGAGGGCTGAGACCCCAAACGTATCTTGTCGACGTTATTACTTAGCTCCTTCCTCTTATTTATTATTCATGATATTCCGAATTCAGGACAAGCTTTCTAAGCGACACTCTCATTCCTACCATTAAAACTGAAGATATCATCTGCATGTAACCTTTCAAGGATTTGGAAGCGTAAATCAATTCTTCTTCTTATGCTTTTTAATTAATTATCTTATTATTGTGAACAATTTGATTGAAAGTGATCTGAAAGTAGCCCTACAGGCTTAAGACGTAATGTACAACAAGATAAAAAGAACGAATGTTTACCATATGAAAAAGAAATGTGAAATTAGCAAAATTGCCTAAGTTATTGATTGGTCGGCAAGCAAATATAAATGTATCAAATACTTTAGACTAGAAGAAAATCACAAAATAATGTATATAATCTACTGGGATTTGAAAAGTTTAAGAAAAAAATAAGATTTCATTTTAAGAAATGTTAAAAGTTTTAATTCAAAAACCCGTAATCGTAATAATATTAGCAGAAGACAACGTAAGGATGCAAAGGCATATTATTTTTATTTTTTTTCATACCATGTTCACTCCCAAAGTGGAGCATATGGATCTCCACAGTGTGAAGATTTCCAGCCCAATATCATTTTTTGCTTATGATAAATCCGACAGATGTTGGAATCGAAGCCGCATTCCCCGGATTGCTAGGCGCGCACGTTAACTTATACTATACCGGAGAGACAGATCAATTAGGTCAAGAGATTATTTTAAGTACGTACCATCGTGTGCTTATGTGGAATTTCGTGAATAGACAATGGACATACTGAAATAAAATGGCGGACATATGACGCTAAGCTGTAAAGCATTCATCGTATTTCATGCGAATCATGCCCATTAAATTACACCTTCAACGATATTCTATTAAATGAGAAAAAAATCACTGCCAGTGGCGTAGCATGAATCGTGAGGGGCGGAAGTTTTGGTAAGAAGTAAAAATTTTAGGGTTGTGGTAAAAGCAAAAAAAAAACACAAAACCATGATTTCTGGAAAAAATCTCAAAATAGCGTGAGAGCTAAAAATACAAGAAACGGTAGGGAGCGTAACGATTTTACTCGCTCCAGGGCGCTAAATATGTAGCTAGGCCACTGGCAGTATTGCCGACTTCTGGAACAACTATGCGGTGGTAGTCGTACCGTGGTACAGTGAATAAAAAAGTAGATCATTAGTGAAAGATTTATTTGGTATAATTGAATGAAGAAACATCAACATTCAAAGTCTCTATGTAATATCTATATTTAAGTGATGGCAATTGGCTGAAAGATTGATAATGTGGAAATTATTTAATCGCTTTATTAACACTACCCAAAAGATTATTAATATTAACTTCAAAAGGTCTACTTCGGGAACGAAAACAAAATAAAATTATCGACGACCAGAAATTGACAACATATATCATACATTTGTTAAACAAAAACGACCAACAAACTTATAAAAAACGTATGAGACAAAGAAAATGATGTACACTTTGAAATGAAATAATATTAATTTTTATCTAGAGAAAAGCGTACTTCATTTACTTTAATTTTTTTTTGTCCTCCTAAGGAATTTAACAAATGTATGATATGTGTTGTCAACATGTCGCCATCTATACATATATGTGTAATTTTCTGTGGATTGTTCCGATTAAAGAATACATTTTCCTTTATCTAAAAAAATATCTTAACTTTTCCAAATAACGTTATATATTTTTTTTAATATGTCCCAAGACACACGTTTTAATGTATGTATTATAGATAATAAAAGAAATATTAATACAGGAAAATATAAAATCTTTTACTAGGAGATATAAATAAATCTATAAATCTTTAATTTACTTATTTCTAATTCTTTTAAACATACATATTTTATTGTATAATGCAGTCATATAAGTAAAATAAAAATAAATGTCTCAAGCAACTATGGATAGTTATATTCATTAATATTAAAAACCCAAACAAAAAATACCTTAACGAGAAAATTAATGTATCCGGAGATCATTTATTATTTTGTGATTTTATGATCAATGTAAACTTACACATCCTTCTTCTAATATCTAATGTATGTATAATAAACGGGCCGGCGACTTCAAAACATAACTTGACTTTACAAATCTTATTAGTATAAAATTTTGCTGTCTTGCCTGTATAGATTTTGCCGCTGCTGATTTATGAAAGTAACTTGACCCTATCTTCCATTTCTTCCAACCGATGGAAATATGATAATATAATATATCCCAGGACTTTGGAAGACAATACTTATGCAATCAATTATACGTTTTCACCGGAATTCACAATGGCGACGTAGCAAAGTAATTGTCGAGTGACAATGCATTTCTTTGCCAAGTGATAGTCACGTGTTTCATTATTATTATATTGTATATTCAAAGAAAGTATTTAACAAACAAATTAAAGGTTATTTTGGATGCGTGTTAAATGCTATACAGTGTGATTAATCCCGATTAAAATATTTTTTCAAATGTCCAAACATTCTGTTTGACACTGAAGCTTTTTCTATCAAAAAATAATAACGATTATAAAGATATCCTAGAATAGTATTCTTTAGCAGTGGCGTGCTTATTTTAATTTATTTGACAAAAAAGAAACTTATTTCGCTACAACCCATTAACAGATTAATTCAGAGAGCCATTCGGTCAATACATTGATCCCTAACGTCACACACCCACCTGTTATAAATTAAAAAGACACACACATATATATATAGATATATATACTGAATTACATGGTTCAGATCATTGTACATTTCAATTTATAAAAAATCATTTTCTAATTTTCAACTTCAAAACAAATATTGTTTGTTTTTGAATAGTGATGTAAATATTATTATATTTTAATGTATTTGTTTCCCCGGTAGCGTAGTTGGTATCGTGCGCGCCTAGCAATCCGGGGGATGTGGGTTCGATTTCCCATCTATCAGATTTTAAAAAATCCTTAAAAATGCAGCACTGGATGGCCATTGCGTTGAGTAAATGTCTGACAAACAATTCTCGTGAAAATAATTTGTCAAGGCGGCTTTGAATTGCAGAGATTCATATACCCTACTTTCGTAGTGGATATCTGCACACTGTGTAGATCCATAAGCTCCACTCTGGGAGCAAACATGGCATAAAAAAGCGATACTGTATAGCAATAATAATATTGAGAAAATAGTGTAAGTAACACACTTTAAAAAATGTAGATAGTCTACTAATTGTGTAGATCTATATGCTCTATTTTATGAACGGGCATGGTATGAAAACATATATGTTATGATTTTTAAATGCATTGTTTTATTCCATGCTCTTTTAGATTGATGACTCAACAATGACTGCATTTTAATAAGCACTGATTTAATATTTTCGACTGATGGTGCTTGATGGAAATTGATTTTAAATTCTAAAT
>JAGVSQ010001366.1:0-28611 GCA_022683975.1 Rhyacophila evoluta | reverse complement strand
CAAAATAAGTCTTTACAATTTAACTACTCATAAACTCCATTTATAGATTGATAATATTCGCACTGTTGAGATCAAATGTTTCAATTTTGGGACATATGCGTTAAATAATATCAATTGTTGGAATACCAATTAATATTTTTAGTATATCACAATATTATTGATTGAACGAAAATAAAAAAAACCATTTAGAAAAACAATGATTTTAAAAATACATGTGTTTTATATCTACTGTTTAATATATTTTAATTCGTCGCCAATATTGCAGGAACACGTAACTTGATTTTATTGTCATTTTGTAAAATATGGTTTTATATTTTGCAATCTCTCGTATCATTGCCACATTTTTGAACCAACACATATGTTTATAAAACGTGAACAAATTATATGTTAATGCAAAAATGTGCCGATGATACAAGAGATTACATAAAAATGAAACAATATTTTACAAAGTAACTTGAACAAAAAAATTAAGTTACGAGTTCCTACAATATTGGCGAAGAAATTTAAGAAATTGTAATTCACTTGATTTGTATTTTTTGCTATTTTATGAATAATGAGGCTTATGCCTAATTAGTATTTTGAACGATATAGCAATTATAATTAAATAGTCAGACTTGAAAGGCTGAAAAAAATTCTTTGTGAAAAAATGTATCGATAAAAATTTATTACCCAAGATGAACTCCGATGAAAAACATATGCTGTTCCTTTCAAATATAATATCGAAAACGAACCTTTCAGCATCATTCAGCGATCGCATACTTTTTACAATTATCGTAGCGCACATAAACGTGTTTATTGTCAGCTCCGGACTCAGTCATCTCTCCCAGCTGGGCAATCTCACTGAAAGCCTCCTCCGGCTCTGTCTCAGACTCGGGTCTTGGGGATCGTAAACCAGCCCCCAAATATTGTCTACCCTAAACATAAACCAGGACAGGGGTGGACTTGCATATAGGCGCTTACCGCTTCCAAAAGATACTCTCTCATAAAGTATATTTTAATATTAGATGTGACATTTTTTCACGCGGAGAAAGTGCTATTTATTTGATGTTTCGGCAGATAAAACAAGTAAAAATGTTTTGGTGCAAACGTAAGGTTGAGCTGAAAAAATGCAATCGAGCTTGTGGAATTTTAATGCGGAGACAGAGAAGGTAATAAAGATAATTTAATTTAAAGTATTTGTTTATACCAAAACATAAAAAAACAAAAACATATATTTGAACGATACATTATATTTTTAATCAATTCAGTGATTACCATATATTTTGCATGAGATTATTCTGTGTATGCAATTACGTCATAATATAATTTGTAGTTTTTCAGAACAAGAATTTGAAAATAACAGATAGTCTTCGGATTACGCGACAACAACTTAGTTAAATTTGCAGTTACGCGATTAAAAAAAACAAGAAATTACAATCTTGTCAAATAAATTACATAAAAGTATAACACAAGCTAAACCAAAAAATATTATTCTGAACGATATAGTTTGACAATCAAATATCTTAAAGTTGGCAACTTAAATCCGTAATTGTAAAAACAGAATTGTGGATTGAGTTACTAGATTTTCAATATACGTGAAAATCTTTAAAACGAGTTAATCACGTAACTCTAGGACTAGATATATAGTTACTATTAATTTATTAGTGAATAGTGTGTTTTAAATATTTTTCATTTATTTATTATAAATGAGTTATGAGAGTGAGAACACTTTTGATTTATGACGTTATTGATATTTGCCATCACAGAGTAATGTAAATAAAAATTAATATTACATACTAAATGCATTGAAGTTTTTGTTTTATATTTTTCATACTTTGAGTTGATTAAATTATCATGTCAAATCTTAAGTGGGCATAAATTATATTTCTAATAGTGCTTAGCTTCATTCTAAAAAAAATAATTTTAAATTATGAGGGAAATTGAGTCCCCGGTAGCTAAGAAGTGAAGTTTAGTGAAGACATTGTAAGTGCAAATAAAATAACTGCAAGGTTGAAACAAATATAATTTAAAATTTAAGACTAGTTGCCCAATAGGTTGAATAATTTGCTGACAATCAACTCTCATAAAAAATCTGTCGAAAATAAGTATTGGTAATGCAAAAATTAATCTGGCGTGGTCATTTTCATAGTATTTCATATGCTCCATCTGTGAAGCGACACAGAAAAAAAGAAGAGTTTGTATACTTTATCTGTTATCATTTTAATAGTAATTGTGAACGAATCACCATAATGCGGAGAGTTATTCTTACGGGGATTTTTTATTAAACAATGCTTCTTCAATACATTATTTGAATTCTTGTCGTGTTTTTTTTTTAATCACTTAAGGGGGTTAAATTCTCCCTATAGCTTAGAGATTGGCATGCTGCCCTCGCAATTGGAGGATGTGGGTTCGATTCATTTCCCCGTCGATTTGTTAAAGCAGAAAAGGCCTGACTTGTGCCCATTAAGTTAAAAAATTGTCTGGCCACCAACTCTAGCAAATAATAATCTGGCCCAAAAAACTTCTCATTACGGAGGTTCATACATTCAAAATCATATTCACACATTGTAGACTCATATACGAAAATATTTTTTAGCGAACATAGTAAAAAGGGGGACAATATATTCGTTATTGTAAATGATAATAACAGTCAATGTTCTAAATCTAAAAATTATGATAAGCATAGTACGTAAACTAGGCATAAAAAGAAAAATATTCCTGTAATTTCTTGAAAAATATGCATCTTAATAGCACGACCGTTCCTATGTATTTTTTTCCGTAATCTTTGTTAATTTTATCATGCTGTGAAAATTTTGTGTAAAAACTGTCTATTGTGTTTTGAACTACATGACTTGGAATATTCGTTATGTCACCCCTATTCAGTCGCTCGCGCTGGATTCGGCTCTGACCGTTTTCCCAACAAAAGCTCGTCCCAGGCGAGTGCTGTGTTTTCACCAGCCAGCTTCGATAGAGCATGAAGAGCCTGATTAACACAAACACTAGAACTTTCAAAAATATAAATACTGTCGATATCAGTTTTTTTCATAATTTACTATATTATGATAATCAACAATAACACCTCTCATCTTTCAATTTTTTTTTGTTTGTTATTTATTTTACACACATTATTGATAATTATAAATTATGAGTTGCACACATTTACAATACAACATAAATATGATTTAAACAAAATTATTAAAAACGCATTAAAAAAACAGAGAAATCAACGGCAATATTGTAAAAATATGAGAAAAAATAAAGAGTTTTTTTTAAAAAACACAGACGGAACGATAGAGTGCCTACCAAGTAAGTTAGACCTATTGTAAAAATGCAGATAATAACATCTATCTAAACTCAGTCTCACATAGGTGGAAGATATCAATATCTCGTTAAACATTGCCATTGCTCTCCGCATTGACATGACTACTGGCGGAATATTAATTTAAATCACAAAAATTGCAAGCTAATCAAATTTTGTGTAATAACACTCCGAATAAAAACGTGACATTCTCAGCTTAACACATACTACAAAACAAAAAAAAAATATGTCCGTATGTCACAAAGCTTTTTTCAAACAGTGAATAATAAGAAGCAACGTGACATTTACAAAAAGCACTTTGGCTGGTATTTATAGATCAACTGCGCTATTTTTAACATTCAACTTTCAACTTCTCAAGAAGCAATGGAACGGGATCAGTATAAATAATCCTTTGATTATTTTGGAGTATTTGCTTCAAACTGGTCACGGCCGATGATTAACGAAAGACGAAAAATATGATAAGCAGCAGTATTGAAATAAATATACATTAACAGGAAGAATAATCAAGGACTTTAAATTTATCCTGAATGAAGTTGTACAGTAATGATGTACATTTTATTTAAATGTATTATATTTCTAACGACGTACATGATTGTGATACATGTAATTTTTGTAAAAGAAATTTCGCTCTCTATTTTATACCGTGTTTTTACATACAGTGGGGTAAAAAATGTCAATCGCTATAATGAAATAAAGTAAAACATAACATCTTTGCACCTTGATTTATAAGGGGGAAGGTTATTTTTTTTTTTAAATAATTGGTTATTCTATTTTTGATAAGATTCATAATTGTAATTACTTATATATTGTGTTGTACATGTGTTAACTAATATAAAAATCGTTTTTAATAATCTCTTTAAAATATGTAAATATCTATGTTTTTAAGTAACGTCACTTTTACTAAATAACTGAAGAGTAAATATTATATCTTGCAAAGACCAAAAAAAAAAAACAATAATATATTACACAGAGGGATTTATTCATTATTTTAAAGTACAACAATCATTCAAAAAACCAAATCAAAAATATAAATTTGACAGATCTTTATATGTTCATAATGTTATTATTATTATCATATTGTCAACTAATTATTGGATATATTGTATTAAGCATGGTTGGAATAATTATAATTATGTCTCGTAGGTATTCATATCTGTTTCGATTACTTAGAAGGTAAAATTTACAATGTTTTATTAATAAAAACGAAAACCATTTTCAAACTCGACGTATTTCCTTTAGCTTCAATGCAATAAAAATTGAAGTACGCAATTAAAACTTACCTATTCAACCCAACAATTAAACCCAGAAAAGACGTAAAATTCAAAGTGCTTGAACTGTTTTAATGGCGCTATAACTGGTCAAAACATTTTATTTTGACACGTATTTTATAAAGTGTTTATGGTTCGAAAGAAGATAACAGTTTACGAAGGCCTGCATTTGAGGAGCAGCCGTCTTTTACACGGCGCGTTGCGATATAGGCGTCTTTTGTGTTCGACGCCCGATGGAAAATTTTAAAAGCGTCGCGGAAAATCGCTTTTGATCATCATCTTTACCGCGTCAATATCGTTTGAATTTTTTTTGTTCTTTTTCACGTATTTTAATAAGACCGTAGATTACATTACCTGTGCCTATTATCGTGTACTTAAATACTATTAAACATACATGTTATAACTTATTATGAATTGATTACAAGCAAAAAACAAATATTTGAAAATTATTAAAAAAAATCCATTAATATATACATGTTTCAAAAATTTATTACTATATGGAAATATCCTTATTTTAAATTTATTAATTGTTGTTTTTGATGAGAATTAATGAAATTTTGTCTCCCCGGTAGCGTAGTTGGTAGCGTGCGTGCCTAGCAATCAGGGGAGTGAGAGTCCGATTTCCCATCCATTAGATTTTTAAAATTTGAAAATGCAGGACTGGATTGGGTTGAGTATCTATCTGACAAACAATTCTCATGAAACATAATCTGTTAAAATTTCTTCCCATTGCGGACATCCATATCATCCATATCCACATATTTCGGGCTAGATGTCTTCATACTGTGTAGATCCATATAATTTACGTTGGGCGCGAACATGGTCTATATTTTTGTGTATATAACTTTGTTTTTTATGTTTTTTTATATAATGAGGTTTTAAAATTTTTTTATTTTTGTATGTGGTGAGTACCTAGAAAAAAATATTGATAATTGTTCTCAGTATATGAAATAAATAAATAAACTAGAAAAATATAAACGGTAGAAAAAAATGAAACGTAATATACTAATCAAATCATCTGCAAGTGACTCTTAAAAGAAAATAGCTTTTAATGGTGAAACATTTTACGGACCGATTGGCGAATCATTGTGAGCGTATATAATATAAACAAAGAGTATTTTTTAAGCTTAATTTTAATCTTAATTAAAATTTAGGTTTTAAGTTGAATTATTTAGAATAAACTGGCCTGAGCTAAAATGATACTAACCAATATCTTGAAAAATTGCTACTGGAACGTTTCTAGCATAGTACAGCAACGTGTTAGATGATGAAGAAGAAAAAACATTAAAACTTCCATATTATCTCTGTACTTATAGCTAGACGATGTCAAAAGACGTTATCTTGGTAATATTCTTTAAGTGTGTGCATATACATAAAAGTGTATGATAAAATATGCAACTTTATTTGTATTTATTTTTCTCATTATCATGGAATAATATTTAGAAAAAAGTTATAGTGAAATGTTTTTTGGAAAAAAAATATTTATAAAAAATAAAAATACAGCTAAACGCACATTTACTAAAATAATTGAATGTTCAAGATTGTAATGTGAGCCTTTGATAGCGTCCATAATCCATCAACGATATTTCAATTTACAGAATAAATTGAGCTGAGTTATTAAAAATAAATTGAATTATCGACCAAGTGCAGTGAATTACGTTTCCATAAAATTTAAAAGGGAAAAATTCCGATGAAAAAATACACCAGTGCTTATATCAACAACGATGTCGCGTTGAAATTTTTTGAAAATGTAAAATTAAAAAAAAAAAACTTGGATTTTTAAAAGCATACCGCCATTATGTTGACAGAGTTATGTAATAGATAAGAATATACGAGTATTGTGCTTTTAAGCTTTATTTTAGTTAAGGATAGTTTACATTTTTAGATAATGGTTATGTAAATAACATTTAAAGTGAAGAAATTTACATCAATTTTAAAATGAACTATTTTTTTGTTATACTCATTTTAAGTGCTGAAAGCGAATAATATATTGTTTAGTTATAATCAATTTATACCGATGTTACTAGAATATATTCTATAGAATTTTTTCCAAAAGACTGAAGCCTTTATGAATTCTTTCATTCTTTGGAATTTCAATGGCCTGAAAGACCATCCATGAGATGAATTTGGGTAAATTTAGGAACATGCACCTTGATACATGCAAAAATACCGGTGGGGATGAAATAATTCTGTAGGTTTCATGGGCTGGCCACATTTTCATATAAAAATCAGAAACTCGGATGTGAGAAATAAAAAAGGTTAACTTGCAAGTTTTTGTTTTTAATATTTTCGAAGTTGATTCTTTTCTACTTATTTACATGCTAAAAGGTTTTTTTATACAAAAAAAAAATGTTCAAAATCTTTTCCTTTATATTTTGGTATATTGGAATAAGTTCACTTTGGAAATACCCCCTTCGTATCCTTCTTCGTCCTTCTTATCTTGCGTACAGTTGGATAGAAAAAGTATGTATCGTCAAAAATATTGATTTTACAGTATCACTGAAACTATATTTTTATATTATAGATATAAATTATCTGGAATGCGTAAACTTCTGCATCATGTTTTTATTCTCGGCCAAACTTAAGTTGGTTGGTTGTTGTTTAAAAAAAAAGTCGTATTCGTTTATGTATTGAGAAAAAATGATTTGAAGGTTAATGTCCATAGACATTTATTTTCTAAGCACTAAATATGGCTAAATATTTTATCATATTGAGAAACTTATTATGAAATGTAGATTGCATTTTGTATATTAAATTATACAAAATCTGCTAAATCCATTCTTTGTAAATGGCTATAAATTCATTTTATTATATATTAAAAGTCAAATACCATAAAATTAGTGCAAGAAATACAAAAATAAAAGAGGAACAAAAGAGGTGAAATGTCATAGCAGATATCCTTTACTGACTAATCTAACTGCTTTGAATGAGACGTATTACATCATTCATTTGAGTGATCGACGCTACCGTTACACATATCAAAGTATATTCTGGTCCTAGATTTAATACGAAATAATCATTTCTGTTGATATTAATCAATACTTTTATTTCGTAATGACATCATTAAAATTATAGGGGCTTTTACAAGGAGCGCATAAAGTACGTTACAATCGGTATATTTTGAAAAATAAAATAAAATAGTACTGGTCGTTACTGACCACCGAAGAGTAAGTGTTAAAGGCTTTAAAGTTAAAGTTTTTTTTGTCAATCTTTCAATCTATTTACTTCAAAAGTTTAAATTAATAATTATTCTCAAAAATATCTTAGTTTGGTGCTTATATTTATAGCTTTGGGAATATCGTTAGGATAAAATGCAAGGAAAGTTCGACTTACTTCTTTACTTTTTTGAGTTTATTGCACTCAGATATAATAGAAAAGATACGCGAAGGAAGATGATATAGGATCAGATTCAGTTGCAGATAAAGATAGAATGAAAAGCAATTATAGGCAATGGAAAAATGGAAAATCTTTTTATATAAAAATTTATTCCACTTATGCTATTATCAGAAGTGAATGAAAATCTTCAAAAATATAAAGACAAGTAAATCTACGTGGTTTTTTATTATTCGAGAAAATCGAGGATTTTCTCGCGACGCTTGCGACGCGTGAGGAAATCCCAGAGGAAGAGAGCGAAAAATAAGGTTTCGATATCGACTCTATCCGATAGTAATATTTCATATTAACATTCTTCTGTGCGGTGGTTGTAATGGGAGGGGCGAATTGAGAAGGCGAGGGTGGTTTACTGGCTGGAAAATTTTATTTATAGCATTTTTGCATGGCTGGTGAAAGTTTTGGTACTACCATTTGGGCTAATAGTGAAAAACTGCCTTTACTGTGACGATTTTTATAATTGATGACGTGGTGTCATCCAGTTGCATTTTTCTTTATGATCGAGTAAATTTTTTCATTGCTACTCATAACCTTTTAAAAACACAATACATTCTCTTTGAACGTAGAAATGATTAAATTTTTATAAAAACCTCTTTTAAAAAAAACCTAAAAATTTTAAATGTGTTCAGCTCAGCTGTGGCATGTCAACAACTGACTTCTTTAATAACTTTGTTTTATTATCGTGTTTATATAACACGCAACTCAATCGATTGAAAATATCTTCTCTAAGTATAAGCAGAAAGATCGAGTGGGTAAATGAAATAACTTGATAGTAATCCTGCTCTAAAATAGTTACATATTGCAAAACTTGGATGTATTCAATTCAATATTTTGTTATATAATACATCTTAAAATTAGTAGGTGGTGAGTTGGATAGTTTTTTAGATACAGTGATCCAATTGGAGTGAATAACGTCGTAGAACAGATTTAATACAAATATTTTATACGATGTCAAAAGTGGTTTGCGATGTATGTGTCATTTAAAAAAAAAATTTAAAACGGCCTCTCTTTAACGTTCAAAAATACATTGTGGGGAAGTGAAACATATTAAATTGATTAGACATATTAGAAAAAATGTTTTATTTTTAAACATCATCACAGTATTACATATAATATTTTACAACATTTTCACAAATAATACACGTTTCTTACAAAAGAATTAACCAACACAAGAAGAAATTGAAATTTATATTTATTACAAATAATTATAATATTAAAAATCTACAATAAAAATATCAAAGATTGTAAACATTTAATATTTTCGGTGTTTTCTTATTTTATTTAAAAATAATTAAAAATAAGCATCAAATGAATATTATTATTACAAATAAGCTTTTGAATATGCATGTTAGATGTATTCAAAAGAAAATTAATTATTTTTGTGAAAATTTGATATTTCCTATAAAAAATGCTACATATATTTTTATATTATTTTACAAATGTTTATTCAAGTATATCAAATATACCTGATTTTATGCATATATATATAAGTATTTACAATATTTATTTATCTTATATATATTTAATTACAACTTAAGCGTAATGATTTTTAATAATATGACTTTTTCTTAAAGTAAATGATATTTTTAAATAATGATATCGAATACAGTAAACTAAGGTGAACAATATATGTAACTCAATTTATTGCTAGTTAATATATTCTATCTAGGAGTCCTATCGGAGTTTGGAATTGATCGAAAATATAAATAGTCCTTTTAAAGTAATTAGACAGGAGAGAATCAACAGGTTTTTTGAGCACGCCGCGTGATCTGAAAACAATTAAGATTAATAAATAACACACACTTGAGTATTTGTTGAACAATTAATTATATCCAATTTGAGCCATAATATATAGTAATTTCCATATATTATTTAGTTCAACCCGTTCAGACCTACATCAATACTAATGGAAGGAAAATAATGATAATGATAATGAGTCAACTAAGACTTTTTTAAAAAAAATTTACTTGGAATTTCACAGTTATCCAACATATGAAAAATAGTAAAAATGTAAGTTCAAAAGCTTGTAAATTTTTTTTAATTGATAATTATTGGCTGAAGAAACTCGTTTGAGTTTGTGAAAATTAGATATCTACCAATCCAGAACCCTGTCAATTTTTTGGAAAAATAGATTTGATTTTAGGTCATTACTAGTATAATAGTAAATGGTGATATTTGTTTTATTTATAATGAAGGGTAAGTTAGTTGTAAGGCCTGTAAATGTCAAAGAATAAGAAAAATATAAAACGATAGTTTATGAAGCTTTACAAGTATGTGTGCGTAATTATACACATAGGAGCTTAATCCGTTAACAAATAATAAATAATTTTTAAAACATGTTACGTAAATGTATTCTAATTCGAAAATATAGTAAATTGTCGGTAGAGCTAAAGTTTTATTATTTGTCGAATATTACTTATAATACAACTCTTATGAACAGTTCGAAGATATCTGATATCTAGAAAATTAAGGCGATAGTTGAAAATTTGTTGATTTATTTTCAAGTATATTACTAAAGTTTTGGTACATAGCTCAGAAGTCAATAATAGTATTTACATAAAATAATCACAAAACCAAATTACCATATAAGTGATCAAATGTCGAAATGATGATAGAGTGAACATTGACATGTATTTTAAAGATGTCAAAAACGTGAGTTTTCAATCCTACAGCTGGATTTTTGGCAGATTTATAAAATTTAAAATACAGAAATCAATATCAAATGGATTGAGCGATGGCTGATAATGTTGATGATAAATAAATTTCAAGATGAATCTTCAAATTATGTTGTACTCAAATATCATTTGTGATAAAAAATATCTCGTATCTTACACACAAAAATATATAAAAGATCGAATGAACTCTATGCAGACAATATCGTTAAATTGAGTCCCATATTTTTTTAATGTGAACATTAAAAAAATTGTTTATTAATTAGTAATATTTAAAATAAATGAAATTTAATGTAATAGTAGTAAGGAAAGTTTTTTTACATTTTCTTTAAAACCTGTGCCGTGTAGTATTAGATATATTGTTTTGCCATGACACATATTTAATATTTTTTTTTTTCAGAAATGACTATCAATCGGTATATTCATATAACTATTCATCACCAACGGACTTAAAGCATCCAATTTTGTAGAGAAAATATTCTAGCCAGCTTATCCTAAATGATTTTGGGCCCATTGCTTGAGTTGGCTTTATCGTGTCATATAACATGTCGCGTCGCACGAATTGTCTCCACGGCAAACATAAACGTATTTACATTAGACTTTCTATTTTAAAAGCTTTAATTTTCAGTTAAAAACCCATTTGTTTCACTGAGGAAATGCTTTTAAGTATGAAGTTAGTCGACCATATTTTTTCGTTTTTCACAATTATAAAGTTGCAAAGTGCCAAAAAAATTCTCGTAAAATATGAAATATTAATGTAATATAACATTTCAAACATACTGTATAATTATAATTATTTATCTTGTATAGTATTGTATTGCTTTAAAAAAATGATTTCTATGTGTCACTTCATTACTAAATAAAAATTAAAACAGAAAATTTAAATACGATATTTAGATATTGATCATATATATCTGAATGGCAAATAATTTTTAATTATTATCATAGCTGATGAGACTGTTTTAATGATTTTTTTATAGTGAGTCTGCTCCAAAAGTAGAGCATATTTTGTTCCACTTTTTCTCACGAAAATTTATAGTTGGCGAATTGCTTAATCCATTATTCATCTTTGAAAATGATATGTGAATCAAACTTACAGTATTTGAACAAAAACACGCATTTTATCCTCTCAGCTACTGAGATAATATTTAAATGATGAGTGTTTTAGACGTGCAATATTTTTATAAATGGCGAAATATATAACGTGGTTTTACCTTGAACTGACTTGAACTGTTTTTTTTTGCTAAAAAAATATTTAAAGCTATAGTTAGACCAACATGAAGAATATTAAATTAATATATTTATATTATTTGTTACAACTAAGTTGAAAAGTACCCAAATCAAAAAGCATTATTTTCTTTTCATATTTGTTTTTTTTTCTTTTGAGTAAAAGCTTACGGTATTAAGTTGCGAGTAGCTTGAGATAATAGAAAACTATAGAACTACAGCTTATTTTGTTTTATATTTGATACTGTTTTTATATGTGCATATTATGAATTGTCTGAAGTTTGATGATACTTAAAAATATAAAACTTTTGATGCAACGATCGGGAAACAAATTAATGAATTTTGAACAATTTAGTTTTATAATCTCTCGATAAGAGTTTAGCGTGCATGCTTTGGAGCCGAAGATTACAAGTTTGATTCTCATAGCTACCGGATAAGATGTAGGACTAGATATTAATTAAGTTGAGTATTTGACTGAAAATTTATTTTTATGAAAGAAATGTCAAGACAAGCCATTATTTGCGTAGATCTATAAATTTTATTTCTGGTATTTACACAACGTTTACGTACATATTAAGGCTTCAGCTGGCAGTCTCCATATTTCATCGAACATGAGTTAAACGTGTCATACTGTTGAGTTGAGAATTGGTAGTAAGTTATATAAAAAAGCTCTAATGTGCAATTTTGAAGAATTAACACTGAATTAAAAAAGTTATACTTATTAAGCGGACCAATCAGCATGCTTTCTTTCATTAATTTCAATATTGCTTGTGATTTGACGGCGTGTTTTGTATATGCGCTGGTTTTTTAGTTTAAAGCAGTCATAGAAACAAAAGTGGCAGTTTTAATAGTTAAAATATTAAAATTTTATTATAAAAACACTTAAAATCTTAAAAAGCTCTACCTATTAAAAATTAATAAACCGTTTTTATCGATCCAACTTATAAAGATTATAAACATTGCTGTTTTTGTTTTAAGAGCCTTCTTATCCTTTAAAAATGATACAGTAACACAATTAAGTTTAAATGCATTTGGTTTTTTATAAAATTTTAAACTATATTGTATTTAAAGTAGAATGAAAAGCTTGCGAGGAAGTGGTGAGAAGCTTCATAAGAAACAATTAATATGTATAAATTTCTCTTGGTAAATCCTCAAAGGAGTTTTGTGAGCAAGATATTCTCATGGAAAAATGGCCTCAGGCGTTACACAATTATGTACGGACGTTTTTATAACAGTGACCCCTAAAACCTTCACAGCTTTTGCGAAGCTCTTTTCCGGGGAAAACCTCTTATCGTTCATACACACCCCTTTCTACAAGCTTCAAATGTAGGATAAGCTTAACCACCACCAATGCTTGCTAAATAATCAATTTTATAAAAATAAATTTACACAAAATTCCAAGAAAATTAGTAACATATATATAAATACTTACGAGACCAACATTTTAAAATAAAATGTATGATTAAAACTATTTTAAAATAACGATTTGGATAATAAAAAATAATATTTTAAGATGAAATATAGATTTCGTAGAAGATATTCAATTGGCAATTAGTATTACTCGATTTATGTAATATTAAAAATTGCTATTTTTGAACACTTGAAATCCATAGATATGTAATTATATTATACATATTATATATGTACCAGTTAATTTGGATGATCTGAAAAACAGTGTTCATATATTTTGTAAAATTCTTAGAGCAACATTGTAGTGTTCAGAACATGAGATCACGATAAAATAAGTTAGGTTACCAAAATAAAATATTGTTAAAAAAGCATAAATTTAATTAAAAAATGTTGTATTTAATATTATAAATATCGCATTTACAAGGGAAGTGTAAATTTAAAAAAAAAAAGTTTTCTATCACACGTCGAAATATGCAAACTGAGAATTTGGTAAAAGGCGTCTTCAGGTTTCGACATGGTTAAGCTCACTAAATTATTTCACACCGTCAATAAGAACAAAATAAATTTATTAAATAAAAGAGATCGTTGTTTTCTTTCTTTTATTATTAACCTAAAATAATGCTTTTGTACATACAGACCTGCGGCGCTTGGCCATTTGACCAGTTTTTGATTGTCTAATTGCTGCAAGGCGGCAAGAGTGGCGGTGACGTCAGTACTCCGAACGGTGCCAGGGATCCCAGCCAGGGTAGCGGAACATTTTATGCGTAGCAAGGTACCGAGAAAGTGACCTCTCGAGAGCAGCAGCCTAAGTCTCGCTGACGTCACGAACATCTCCTCTTCCACCGCCTCTGTTGCACGGGATACGTACTTTTCGTCCATCTGATTAATTAATAAAACAAATTTATTAATAATTGTTTCTCCGTTAGCCGAGAAGTCACTGTGTGCGTTTCGTATATGGTGATTGCGGGTTCGATTCTCACAACTGCTGGATTTGAAAAAATCCAAAACATAAAGACTGGATGCCTATTGGGTAAGGTATTGACTGATAACTAATATCGTGGCCAATATTGCAGAAACACGTAACTTAATTTTTTATATTAAGTCACTTATGAAGTATTTTTTTATTTTTTTTGCAATCACTTGTTTCATCGCCACATTTTTATACTAACAAATAATTTGTACACGTTTTATAAACATAAGTGTGAACACAAAAATGAAATAAAAATACGAGAGTTTGCAAAAAAATAAAATAAAACTTTACTTTATAAAGTGACTCAAATCAAAAAAATCATGTTACGTGTTCCTGCAATATTGACGACGATATACTCCATTTTTGGAGTGGAGAGATTTCTCTAGATATATACCCTCCACCTTCAAAGCAGAAATTTAGAAAATTATAGTATTTTTATTTCAAAATTATTTACTCTTAAAGAAAAATGAATATCAAGGATACAACTAGTTATTTAAGTACAAATATTTTAATTGTAAATCGTAAAGCGAAGTAGTTGCAGTATGCAGACTAGTTATATATCTAAAATACAGCAATAAATCGGGATAATTAAATATATTATAGTTAATTAAAACCAGTATACTGGTATTATAGCCTGTAGACTGTAGAAGTTCATATGTTTTATTGCCGGAAAGATTTTCATTCTAGAAGTAAAGTACATAAATGGGTACCCACAATGCAGAAAATCACCATGACACATTTGTTTTTGCGAAAATTTAAATTTTTGAAAGAACCTTTGGGTTTCAGATATTTGATTGTTATTTGAACCTAACAGTTGAATAATTTATCTCGTTTATCTTTCAGCTACCGAAGAGTTTTCGAGTATAATAAAAATAATGAATTGACTCTTAAGATGAGGGATTCTCAAACTATGTTCCGTGCAACACCAGCGTTCCTCTAAGCTTGAATAGGTGTTCCGAGACAATTTGGAAAGGCTTTATACACTGCAACACATTTAAAAATCATTTACTTCTCAATCTCAACTGATGTTTATGACGTTAAGTATCTATGTACAGGCGGATGATCTTTTATTATCAAGAGATAAAGTATATTATTTTTACCCAGCCGGCTGACAAGTCTTGTCAATTTAACGACAGACAAATTGATAGAATGGTTAGCCGCGCTAATAAATATTGTACATAAATCTGATGAAAACCAGCTTGAAAATACATAGTAGTCATATTTTATGTTTATATTATGGCTTTATAATTTAAAATAATTACTAAATAAATAATGTATTTTAATAATTTTTACTCATAGGAATTACCCAACCACAAAAAGTGTTAAGTGTATCAAAATATCCTGGTTTGCAAAGTGTTACATTGCAGAAAAAGTTTGGGAAACATTGCTTTAGATAATCTTATATTTTTATTTATGCTCAAAAACTGGTAGCTAAATTGGAGCGTTCAACCCATTTATGTTATCATTTCTATACAATATTTTAATTAGAATATTTACCTGTATATCGTTAATGAAGAAGTTGCAAAATGCTGGAGGTGCGGATGGCGCTGTCCGGCATTTAATATCCAGCTGTTCCCCCACCGTGTAAGCCGATCTCAGGCCTTCTATTCGTGGCTTTTCCAGAGGTAAAGCTGTGGGGATTAATATGTTTCATTAGAAAGAACGCACTAAGCTTTCAGAGTATTTATTTGAATTAATTTATTATTTAAATAGGGTCAAATATTATTTAGAATTTGAATAAGCTTTTATACCGCTGTTATTCCAGGTAAAATTTATTAGTAAGTGGGAAATCCATTATGTTTTCATTTACAGAGAATTATTTCGAGAATTATAATAAAAGTTATTTAATTTTAAGCATTATATTTTAGAACCATTTTCAAAGCTCAATTGTACAAAAATATAACTCATCATATTTGCAAACTTCGAAACAGAACATATCATCGTATTACTGGCAAAAAACGTTAAAGTGAAAAAGTGACTTTTGAAATAATCAAGTTTTAATTTTCGAGTCTCTCTGTTAAATAGATTTTATGACAATTTCTTAGAGTATAGTCATTATACTTTGATTTTGTAATTTTTTGAAATTGTCGTAAAATCTATTTAACAGTGAGCCTTAAACATTAAGACTCGACTGTTTCAAAACTCACTTTTTCACTTTAACGTCTTTTGCCAGTAATCCGACGATATAGACTTTAGTAATACATATCGACTGTGGAAAGAAAAAGGACGAAACTCACACAAAAAAAAAATACAGAAAACACAAAAAATGTTTATTTAATGGTTTATTAAATGGAACATGACATTAATTTAATAAGATATCTAAAACCAATAAGATTGATAAGGTGGAAGCCTGTTTCCATGTATGCTATTTTTTTTAAACTTAAAAGCTAAATTCAAAACTATTTCGCCATTTTTTAGCTTACATTATTTTGATAAAAAGTGTATTAAGTTGTGTACATTATGATTGTCGAATAAAAACTATTTTGAAAATTTAGGGCTATGTCATTTTACTTTCCACAGTCGATATAAATGTAGACATATCATATTAACGGGTAACGGTTATTAGACATTTGTTGAAATTAATGAGTCCATATTTTTCATTGAAATAGATAGTGAAAAACTATCTCAATAAGAAATCGGAACCCAATGCGTGATATTTAAATTATTATGTTTTTTTTTTATAATAAATAAATAAATTTTTATTTCAGTCATGCAATTTAAATCTGTGACCCATAGTGTATTGATATTTATTATTTACTGATCTACCATAAGCAGGAGCTTATCCATCAATTCTACAAGCATAGCTTAAATGCCATATATCTACAAGTGAACTGTAAGCTGATATACCAGATGTGGTGAAAAACATAAAAGTTCAGAAAGAATAATAAAATAATTAATAGCGAGCATATGCTCCAACTATAAAATAGAAATACATACTCCTTATAAGTAAATGAAATTTCATCAAATATGCGCTTAGTAATGGGACTGTATTTTTGTTTCAAAAAAGTGTTTTAAATATTTTTGTTTTTTTGCGAAACCGTTTTTTGAATTGATAAAATACTGTTAGAAATTCAATTTTTTTTTTTTTTTTTTAATTAAATTTCCGTGCTAAGCAATCTTACCCATGACGGTCATATTTCTGGTTTCAATGGCCGTCCGAAAGGTGGGCGCCTCAGTGGACACCTCGCAGGTGTATGCGCCGGATGCCGTCGGTGTAAGGTGGTCTAGCGTCACACTGCATCGGCTCTTACCGCAGTCCGATCCCTCGTTTTCATCTACCGATGCTCCGCTCAGGGGAAATGTTAGCACGCTCGGCTGGAAGTGGATAGAGGCGTTTACTGGCGGTACATTTACTCATTCATGTGGTGCATCTATGCGGAACTTGTTCTATAAAATGTATCCAGGAGAGCATATTCTATGTTTTTATGAGTGCATGTAGCTGTAAAGTACATACCATATAAATTATAAAATTATACATTAAAAATTACTCCGTAAAATATTTTATATACGAATAAAAAAAAAAATCGTCATATCTGTAAATATAAAATACCCATGTTGGCATCACTACTTATGAGTTGTACCAGCCAACTCAACCCAAATGGTCCAAATTAATGCCATTTTATTCAGTTGTAGTTCATACAAAAACGAAAAACGTAAAATTACTCGCACACGACAGCCAACTCCATGTAGTTAACAGACACATTCAACAAAGTTTTTTGTTACTCATGAATATTTGGTATAAATGAAGATTTGGCTGGCTTATAGATTAAGGAATCGATATTCTTTGTATGCGTGTGTGTAACTGTGATTTGTATACCATATAAATTATAATAATATAAACTCAAAATTATCATACTAGTCTCTGAAGTACACAGAACTTTAAAACAAATAATGCTTTATCTGCAAAAATATAAGATATGTATTGCCTTCATTAGCTATATGTTAAAATAACACTATTCTTATCATACAAACTAAAACAATCATATATATACCTTATAGACGATAGTTTAGGATGCACGTTTTGCATTTAAGGAATGCGTATTTGATTCACAAATCTACTGGATTTAAAAAAATCCGAAAATATAAGACTGGATACCCATTGAATTGGATAATTGTCTGATAACCAATATAGATTAAAAATAATCTGTCAACAGATATCTCCATTTAACGGAGATCTAAATACTTTACTTTTGGTACGGGCAGCTTTACACTGTAAATCTAGAGAATATGGTGTGTATATAAAACCTTTTTTGATTTATAGAAAAATTTCGGGATTAAAAAAACTGTCGTAATAAATTATCAGATGTTTTTCGTAAAATTAATACATAGCATTGCTTACAAGAAGATAAAGTGATATTTATTATAAATGTGTGGTGGATATGGCTACAGAGAAACATGATAAAGAGTAATACTCTATATCCTTAAACGTTTTTCTACAGGAATGTATAAGTCAGGTTGTGAACGTAGAGCGCTGATTTTCCATGGTAATTGCAAAAATATGATTGTGGATATTGAATTAAAAAAACAAGGTAAATTCAAATCTACTTTTTTTAAGTGAACATAAAAAAAATATGAAACAAATCGTTTCTAGTGGAATTCAACCTAATTTTTTTTTTTTTAATAATTGACTCTTTAAAGATGTTATTTACAGTAATAAAAAAGCTTTTTGTTACTGAATGTATTTATATAAATGAGAAAATCTGCTCATACTGAAAAGACTACACGAAAGAGATGATAGGGTAGTCCCTAAATAGTACACTGAAAAAAAAATCATGACCGGAACGAATGGAGGCGGACCGTGAAAAGTTGAAAAAACCACAATGTTTTCGTATTGTAACGAAAATCAAAAGTTAAAGGGTAAAAGAATTGTTACAATCATTTAAATGCAAAATTATTATTATTTGCTAGGTTTCACTTTTTTTTCTTTCATATTTTTTCCTTTAAAATCGAGCTTTGTTTTTAAATTATTGATAATTTTTTGCCAGTGCATTGTTTAATCTTGCTGCAAACTATTTTTGTGTACGCATCTTTACCCAATAACGCTTAAAATTGTTGTTTTTAAATTTTTTTCAGTTGATTCAGTATAATAGATTTAAAAATAATAAACGTCCGGCAATTCTTTATCTTTAACATTAAAATCATCACTTTTGAAGTGTGTGAAACAGACTTCAAAAGTATTTCGAGATAAAACATGTTTGCCGTAAGCTTTTCAAAGTAAATGATAGTTTTTATTAACAGTTTTTATTAAAATAAGTTGATGAATGAAAAATTTCCGCAAATGCTCTATATTTGGCACTAATTTCGACATTAAGCTTAATAATATCTATATTATTAACAGAAACTACAAAAAATTTGAAATATATAATAGATCACGATAAATTGACAACACCTATCATACGTTTGATAAACTCTACAGAAGTATTAAATAACCTTAAGCAAAAAAAAAAAATATTGAGAAATTAGTAAAAATATTAAAAAATATAAGTGCATATGAAATAATGGCGTATTTATAATTTGTTTCATAAAGTTTTTTACTTTTATTGAACAATTTAACAAATTTATGATAGATACTGTCAACTTATAGCCATCGATTCGAAGTTCTAAAGCTTTTGTCAACCAAAAAAAATATAAATAAAATTACATATTATGTTAAATATTAAAATATGTGTAATTCAGTCTGTTGAAATTTGCATTATAAATCGGTAAAGTTATTATATGATACATAATTTAGTAATATACGATTTTAATATGATAAACAATATCACGATAGTTTTACACCAGTGCTGACATCTAAATACTAAACTTAACAGCTATATTACAAACATTAATAATTCATTCTGGACTATAAATGCTTACATCATTATGACCGTAACCGTATGTATAGTACATGATTTGGGTTTCGAAGTTTCAATTCCCTGAATAAAATGTATAGTTCACAAAATTCGCAACTTATCTTACAATTGTAATTTTCAGCTTCAACGAAAAGCTCATAAATGTTTGTTGCATTTGAAGGTTGCACTAAAGCTATAATATGACTTCTTTATTTTACATTTTAGTTATGAATAAGGATTAGTGAAGGCGTAATATTATTATTAAAAAAAAATGCTTTTCCTACAAGCTGTCTGCACTTCAAAGATCTAATCCAAGTACTATCCATTTCAGTTTAATGTATATATATATCAAGCACAATTAGTAAAACACATACAATCTTGTTTGTTAATAACTCAAACAATAATTGTGTCAAAGCCTTAAATTGAAACGAAAAAAATGCCCCTGAAAATATATATATTTTTTACAAAAAAAATAGTGTCCGATTTTCACAAAGACTTTTGAGTGATTACACACATGCGAATTGTACAAAGGAATTTATTTATTCGCGAAATATGAAATAAGCTCATGAAAAATAAAACATATTACCATATAATCTATTGTAAAATACAAATACATTTTTATTTTTTTGCATTTACATCAGTTGGAAATATACCTTGTTGACGATTTGTTGAAAATATATGAACATCATTGTATTTTATTATTTACGATTTAGAAGTATTTCTGCTATATTTTTTACCATATTTGATTCAAAAGTAAAACATATGGATCTACACAGTGTGAAAATATCCGCTCGAAAGGGAAGTATATGAATCTCTGCAATGTGAAGATGTGTTTCACTATTGTTATACACGTGAATTGCTTGTCAGACAAACTTTCAATCCTCCTTTTTTAAATGCCATGTTCGCTCTCAATATGGAGCATATGGATCTACACAGTATGATGATATTCACTTCAAAATATGAATATTTGGATCTTCGCAATGTGAAGACGTCGTGACAGATTATTTTTCACGAGGATTGTTTGTGAGACGATTACTCAACCCAATGAGCATCCAGTCCTGTATTTTCGGATTTAAAAAATCCGACAAATGGGCAATCGAACCGCATTCCCCGGATCGCTAGGCGTGCACACTACCGACTACGCTACCAATGAGATAAAATGTGGGAATCGGCCCATAATTTCCGGCTCCAAAGCACAATCGCTAACCTTTTGGCTGCCCGAGAGACAAATTAATGAATACCTAACAAAAATCACAAAATACAATAATAAAACAAACAAGGCTTAACCTATTAAAGCAATAAATAAATTCGATACTACAACTTCATCAATAATTTAATATTTCATCAATATCACAAATTTACAATATTGAATCAATTTCAACGTTGGTATCAAGATTGTTAACAGTGCGATAGACAGCATCACGTAGAGTCTCTTATGGAGATACTTGCATTATAACCGTAAGGTTATGAGTGACGTTAGTGAGAACATAACTCGCTATTTTCAGCCAATCATCCAACCCGGTGAACATCCAGTCCTTCATTTTTAATCTGATACATCTAATGGAGAAAAATGAGCCCGCAACATCCAGCAGCAAAGCTGGTGTAATTACTAACTTGACTATTGAGGCCATAAAATGTACTGTAGAAATCCGGAGAAATTTTTATTTCGATAGGAAAAATATAATTCATAGTATATATATTGAATGCAAAGATATGCTCGAAGAGATAATAACATAGCTTGAGAAGAATTTTTGTTCCATGTCAATACTCGTACATGTTCAAGAAGGCACAGAACATAAAAATGTACTTTTATTACTTGCAATCTCACATTTTCGAAACTAGATCGTATAAATTTAAAATATATACTAAGAAATCAAAATTAAAGCAACACGTTTTCCAAAGCTTCAAATATTTATTTGAAAACTGTACATTTCCATACTAATTAAGCACAGTATTAATTCATTGAATATATTATTATATCTTTGTCAACAGTATGTTTAATACATAGATATAACTGTAAGATAAAACAAAGTTTTAAATCTAATTTACAGTTTTATATTTTTTGATGCTTGGTGGGATGTGACATATAGATATATTTTATGAGAAAATATTTTCACTTCTTCGTTAAAGCGTTTTTTAAATTATCTTCTTTTCATAATTAATAATGCGCTTTTCCAGTAGATAGTAGATTTTATCAAAGAACGAAAATTGAGAGGAAAACCTTTTAAAGTTTTTCATAAAGATGGTAAAAAATCTGGAATATCGTATATATATATAGATGATACTATGTTGGATCATTACATCACATCTGATTTAGTCTTTCAAAAACTTTCCTTCTGCAGCTTTCTTGTCGTAAAATAAAATGAAAATCATTTATTTTAATAATATTAAATATCAACTAGTTTTTCAAACGTTTGATCGATGGGTGTAGGCCACACTGACAAAAGTAACGTATATTGAGTGTCCATTGGTCTGTAAAATGTGTGAGTACCAATGACAGCTGATCAGCATAGCAATATAGAGATAAAACGCTTGCATTTTAGAGTACGCTTTATAAATGATTTAATGTTATTTATAGGAAGAATTTAATTTGGCAAACACAATCCATATGTATCATCATCTTTAAATTTATATCATGAATGTGTACATATATTATTTTATAAAATATTCAACTCAGGTGGTCGAGTAAGTCAGCGGGTCAATTTCGCTACTAAAAAAATATGGATGTATAGCGATTAAAAATATTTTACCACTTGATCGATTGGTCGACAACTAGTTCTCAAATAAAACAATCTCTCAAGATATATATTTTTACACTCTGACGATCTATAAATTTTAGATTGCAAGTGGATGAATAGTAAAAATATGGTTTTATTTGTATTTAATTCTAATTTGAATTTAAGTTATTAAAATATAATATATAATGGCTCTTTTAATAATAATTTAGCTAATATTATATTAAAGTTATTATTTATTTTCATTTCTATAGCTAAAGTATTTGTATATAAGAATGAATGGATTGAAATCTGTTTCTCATTTAATTTATTCAAAAAATATACGTTTATAGATGAAATCCTATAAAAGGGTTTTGATTTTACATAAAATATATGAGTACCTCTGGTAATATCCCGTGTATAATATCAAATACTATTTTTGTTCGCAATCTTTATGCAAACCTAATATATTCAATACAAAGATTTGCACTTCACCGCGTTTGTATTTGCTTTCATAGAATATCGTGTTTTGATGAATATTTAACTCCACGAACTGACAAAGCTATACGAACACACTATTATTGCTATAAGCAAAAAATCTAACTGGTACAAAATATAATGTTGTATAAAATTTTCATTTTAATGATAAAATAATATCATGCATCCACCTTATGTCGTGATCGTGAGTATAGCAGTAATTATTGACATTTTTATTTAATATGTGTCATAATGTTATTTTTTTACTATACCAGGTTCGCTCCGAATGTGAAGCATATGGATTTAGACAGTGTGAAGATATCAACTTCAAAAATTGAGTTTGCAGATCTCCGCACTGTGAAGACGTCTAGAGAGATCATTTTTCACATGAATTGTTTTTCAAACAATTGGCGTTCAATCCTGCATTTTTGGATTTTTTAAATTTCGACACATTATAGAGTCTATCCTGAATACACAAATTGCTAGGCTCGCACGTTAAGCACTACGCTACTGAAGAGAGTGCCATACAATAAAATGCGTAATATTGTATGAAAAATAGTTTAGTAAATATCAATTTTCATAATTAAAAAGTTAAACTTACGCGGTCTGAGGGAATGAAAATTTCTGAAAACAATATTTGTGGAAAATATGTTGTATTCTCATATAATATAAATGAGATCTTTATTAGTTTGAAGTTTAACCAATATTCAGTAACTAACTAAAAATTGAATGTAAAGAGAAATTAGTTCCTAAGTAATTCAGTGAAACCGTTCATAAATTACATTTTTTTGTTTGATATAAGAAGATTTTAATAATTTGCATTTGCTATAAATACATATTAGTATGGCTAATTGATATCATCGGTGAGTGTTGATCAGGTAAGTTATTAAGACAGCTGATCTACACGAACTTAAGCAATTATAGAATTTCTTTGTGCGAGTAAGTATGCAATTTAAACATGAGATAATAACTACTTATTGGTAATACTTAATTGAGAATTAGTAGATAATTAATGGTAAGTGATTATTGAAAAAATGTTAAAGCATATTTTTGGTTCCATTTTCAACTGTGAACTGAAAAATTTAAGCACTATTTGAAGAAAAAAATGACATGTTTTACAAAAAATTCTAACTTCTCTTATAAAAATCATGATCTTATATTTATATAGAAATGTTTCAAGACTTTGTAAAATTATTCGGTGTCTATTTTCGATTCTTGTTCGAAGAATTGCGATAGAATTATCAAATTTATAAAACTCAATTAAATACAATAATTTCGAGAAAAATAAAATTTCCTTTCTAATAAATCAACTCGTGAAAAGTCATTTATAAAGCCTCTAATTATATCAATGGTTCAAAGCTCATTTATAAAGCTTAGAATTATTATGAAATAAAATTTATTCTAAAATTGGCTAAGTGAAATTAATACACTTAAGCAAATATTCTTGATTATATTACCTTATGTGTCGGCATGTATCTGTAAAATTCGTGATCGTCTTTGTACCACTTGACTGAGAACAGTGCATCTTGGCCTGTGTCGTAGGAGCATCCAAGACTTGCTGACTGTCGAAGATCGGCTAATGCTGGTACTGCTACGCCAACTATTTTCAGACATGTACTGCTTCCTGTTAACAAAAAAACACGCGTTATACTTTATTATTCATTATGCTTAAACATACAATGCTTATTGATTAATTTTATTATTTTAAATATATCTTTTAAACCTGGCTTTGCCTGGGATAAATTTAGAGTCGTTGTTTTTTCAAATTAATTTTATTAAAGCTGTGATGTTCAAAGTTTAATTAGAAATATCAGTTACGATGAAATGTGAAAGTTTTATATTCCTACTATTTGGTAGAAGTTGTTGTGACAGACAGACAAACAAATGTATTTGTTTTTCTTTTTTATACAAAATATTGAGAATTTAATTAAATATTATTGTTATTATGATATTCTGGATATGAAATAAAGTTTTTTCACTCATGTATTTACATATTGCATGTTTGCACATTTTTTGGAAATTATATGATAAAAAATTCTGTAAATAGATTACATTGAATGAAACAAGATGCCAAATGTTCAGTGGCAAACGCGAGTAAAAGTCATTCTGGTTTATTTGAAAATAGCTATAATAACAAATAAATTAAATCATCTTTATTTTGCTAGTTATATTTAAATAGATTCTTTCTAATAACTGTAAGAGAAAAAAAGTATTTAATAATTTAAAAGTAATTAAATTTCATAAATTTTATTTACGAATAAAGTAATATGCACACACAAAAGCGAAATCCTGACGTATAAAAATTACAGTAATAAATCAAAAATTACATTCTAGATAATATAATACAAATCATTCAGTCTCTACGTTATATTTTATTGATTTATATGATACTATAATGTTTTTGCAACAAGCTCTATAACATTCTAATATATAATGGCCGACATAGCAATTAAATGTAAAAATTCGTCGTGTATTTGAGCTACGAGACTATAAATATTAACCGGTTTTACTTAAAAATTTACACAAAGAATTTTGATGCTTTCGTCCGTTATTCTTATCCAATATTTTCATCTACATGAAAAACTGTTCACGCATATAAATATATATATGTCCCATCAAAAAGGCAAATAATTTCTATTGCAAACTAATTCTTCTGTACTGGCCCAAGAATAGACTATATATGTTTTATGAGATAGAAAATCCCACGTTTTTAAACATCTTTAATATCTGCATATATATATGCAATATATCACATTGTATATCAATTCAAAATCATGTCAAATAAATTCATTTTTAAGTATGTATATAATTCGACAGTGGAAAGAAAAAAGGAAGTAAGCCACATAGATTTTTTTTACAAGGCGCACAAAAAACTTTTATTTGATAATTTTGAGTCAAATTCAAAACAACACAAAGAAACAATCTTGAAATATCTGAAGACTAAAACTGCTTTTTATTTACTCAATACATTTATAAATTATTTAAAACAAACCAATTAAATTTATTAGTTAGAAGACCCTTTTCCTGATCGTAAATTTCACAAGCCATCCGTTTTTAGTTTGATATTTTCAGGTTACGTCGTTTTAATGTGGGGTATATTAAGTTGTATACAATCAGATTATGGATTAAAATCTATATTGAAAAAAAACAGGATTACGTCCTTTTTTCTTTCCACAGTAGATAATATATAGTATATCATGTAATATAAAATAAATAAATATATTAAGCACATTATTAATCCACTTTAAATATTATTTCAACAGATAAGTAAACGATATTATTTGTGAAAAAACATATTTTATATTTCATTAACGTATTATTAAAAAATGAAGGGGCTCACACCGTGATGCAATACTAGCAACATTATAAAAAAATAATTTGATTCCAGACATTTTATTATTATGAAGTCTGTCTTTCACGTCATTGATTGATCGGCATGAAATATTTTCATAATTAAAATCTCTTCAATATAAAATCTTCAAAATATTTTGTTGATTAAATTTGAGTCGATGTCAAAATTGTTCTTGACTCAATGACGACAATACTTTGGTAGAGGTATACAACACTTTATAAAGTATTCCTTTGTCATGGCAATACTCGAACAAGATAACAAATATTTAAGCTTAATCAATGTTTTTTATTCATTAAAAATTATTGATAAAATCGAAAATAATTTAAAAGTAAAAGGTAACCGATTTTGTAAAAGTTATTTTTCATTAAGTAAAGTATCAAGTTTTTGTTTGAAAATTACAACAACAAAAGAATAATACAACACTGTATTTTGTTATTTTTATAACCGTTATAAATGCGTAGAACAATAAGAATAATGAAACTGGACAGAAATCGAATTTTTTTTTAACAAAAGCTTTTGGTAGCAAAAGCTGATCGGTTTGTTTGTTGACTCATATTATTTGGAAACTAAAGTTTAATTTTAGAATACAAAATATGAACAAATGGACAAAAAAGCTTACTTTGTATTTTTGCCATATTGTGAATTTGTATTAGGACTACTTAATGTGCCCACCATCAACTCATACCGTTTTTATATCTGGTCTTAATCAGGGGTATCCCAGAGCTCTGTTATTGAGAAACGATCTACTTTATTGACGGGAATTTCCCGGGAGTAAATATGAATGACCCAAAACTTAGGTTGCCACGCTCTTAAGTGTGCTGAAGTTAAACGAAATAGAATGATAAAAAAAGTGATTAAAAAAAATGGAGATTTATTTGATAAAGCAATTTATGTGAAAAGATTATTACGCTCGACGTATGATATCGCAAATTTTTTAAAAGCTATAAAATTTGCCGTTATGGCAACCAAGTCGGATGCAGATGCAAATTTTTGCATTTTGCAATCAAAAATCCTGGATGCCCAATTGGCTGACAAATCTCGTAAAAAAAAATCTTCACTTCATATTTATGAAATGAACATTATCAAATTGGAGTGATTCATATGCTCCACTTTCGGAGTATATGTAGTAAAAAATAATAAAAAAATATTATTGATTGAGTAAATATTAAATCAGTATTAAAAGATCAAATAATAGAAGATGTAACAGTACAAGTAAAATTTTAAATTATCTAAACTTAACTATGATTGAAATGAATTGTTAATAAAAGTTAAATTTGTGTTTGTTTCTAACTTACGTAAATTAATTTTAGCATGAGTATGTGTTTTGTAAACCGTTGACAAAATGAAATTATGCGTAATAATGGAACGAAACAATAGGAAACAGGGAAACATTAATTAGCAATAAAATACATCAAAACTGATGACATTTGATCAAGATTGCCAACTCACCATTAGAATAATTTAATTCCATACGAATAGTATATTATTTCATTTCCAAGAAAAGCTAATATAATTTCAGAAAGCTAATTTTCATGGTACAAGTATAAAATGAACTATCAAATTAATTGCAAAGTATTTTTGAGTGGGATGTATTTTGGGGGAAAAACTACAACCTTCATGAACCTAATTTTATAGACGACGTGGTTTTTTAAATTATCGTCATTGAAATACAAAATAAGACTTTAAATTCACAAATAGGTGACTAAAAATACGCAATTGATTTTTTTAATGTCTGATAAGCTTATAAAATATAAACATTAAGTTTTACTAGTAATTGGGCAGTAGCAATTTTGATAAAGTTGCTTTTTGTAATTTTACTTAAATATCAAAGTGTTAGTGATTTTTTTTACATATTCTTATTAAAAATTATATTGTATATGATTTGTAAGATAGAATTTAAATAACTTAAGGATGACAAATTAGTAGAAACCTATTTAATAGGTTAAACCCAATAGATTAATGATTTTTTTTTTTTTGGTAGTTAATTCCATTATATTAGGGA
>JAGVSQ010001365.1:0-29873 GCA_022683975.1 Rhyacophila evoluta | reverse complement strand
CTCAGCTTCCGGCATAGAAGCAGGCGAATCATTTTTATTTTTATTATTGACAAAATATTCCACATTCCCAGTCATCAATTAGAAGATTCACCATTTAATAAAATTTGTATTCAATAGCCAGTTTGAATCACAATAAACACCACTCACTATATAACCCGACTTATCTGCAATGACTTGAGATGAATTAAAAATATATTTTTACATAATATGTATGATATGTAGTAATTATGTATTGCAGGCATAAAATATTATTTTTTCTGGAATTTCATGTTATCCAGAAAGGGCTCCACTGAAATTATTCCAGATAAGTGGGGTTGTACTGTACATATTATACATGCAAAATTTTATAATGGTAAAAAAACATCTGAAGTAAATTCAAGGAAGAAAGGTTTAGTTCAATCGGTCAAGATCAACTTAAGGATACAAAAATCACAGACGCCCATGTCATGGATAGGAATAGAATAATACATAAATATAAAACCCGGAAAGTATTAATGGAATAGTATAAATAAGTGAATATAAATTAATATCTTATATACTGTGGTTGATTTTAGAATTTTAATACACTATTCAATCATTGTGGGAAGCATAGAGTGCCTCCAAAATTTCCATTTACCTGCCAATATCATTGCTCTTTAACATGTTATAAGTTACAAAACGAGGCTAAAAATGGAAAAATAACAAAATGCTATGTATACCTCCAAAAAGCCTCAACTCACAATTACATCACAATAAGATTAAAATATAACTGCATATATTTAGTGGAATTAGTGGATGCTGGGAGAGAAAGAGGCGGTTTTAATTATGGTATATATCCTGAAGACCTCATATTCCAAATAAAACAGCAGATATGATCAAAGAAATATGGTAAAATAAATAATTATAAATCTAAATCAAGTTCTACCAACCACAATAGATTGATATTATGAATTAATGGTTTCAATATAACAGCACCATTTTCTACGCATACTAGAGTTATTAATCAATTATCAGGTGATAATAGCTTGGTAGATGCAAGCTGTCATGCAATGATAAATATAAATGTGTAGAAATATAAATAAGCAACACTTCTCCTTTAAAACATAACATAGAGATCTCCTTACCATGATAAGATCACTGATAAAAAAAATTAATTCTAATATTGGAATCAAACCTGCGATCCATTACTCAATTTTACAGAAATGCACAAGATTTTCAATAAATTCAATGAAACATGAATGTATGTATATTATAATATAACATACTATTTAAAACTGTGTTATTATTCTGATATAATGGATTCCCACTTAGTATAAATGGTAGACAAAATAATATTTTTGTGAATATACAAATTTAACAATGCATCAATTATTAATAATTCAATAAATAAAGCTTGAAACATGTGGAATTTGTATAAAATTGCTCATTTTAAAAGCAGTCAACGTTTTGTAGATAATAGAGCATTAGATGACAATACAAAAATGATTCTCACAAATTTTTCATAGAATAATTGAACCAATTTAATATTCTGTAAATTGTGTTTAACCACCTTTGCAAATCTGAGAATACCCCAAGTCTTTTCTTGAAACCAACTAGATTTCATCATTCTGCAGATCGGGTAATATTTCTGGGAAGATGTGAAAACAATTGACAATGACAGGAATTCTTAGAGGCGTTATATGGTTCATATGCTCCACTTAAATAGTAAGCATAATTTTTTTAAATGTGGGTATGTTTATCTAGAAGGAATACAAATGGAAAATACTGCTAAGTATAAGAGATTTTTGCAAAGGGGGTTAAATTAGAACATACTATACTGTTTATTTATTGAATTTCAGTTCAGATTTCTGCACAGTCATATTCCATTTATTGTTAATAATTGGTTTCCTGAAACATTTTTAGTTAATGGAACAATATAATTTGTGCAAATTTCAATCATTTAAAATATTTATATAAGAGGAAATTTCTAACAATCAATGGCGAAAAAATATTTTCTTGCCTACGTTACAGTTGGCAATGAAAAAACATGGTCTACATTATCAACTAAGCTGCAGTCCATTGTGTATTCTACATATCTTTTATATAAAATTCAGCGAAACCAAGGTATCTTCAATGATTGAATGGAAATATCAATAAAATCAACAAACAGCAAGGTTTTATTCAATTTTTTCAATAATGAATTCTACATATTCTATATAATCACATCTCACAATGTGTGACATTAATAGAATGTGATATTAACAGGGTCAATTGGCTAAATTGTTTTATAAATGTGGGGCATCGAATAATAGAGTATGACTGTAGAAAATTCGATATAAATTACTAATTATTATTACCAATGTAATTTCTTCTTAGAATTGACAACCCTTTTGTACATCCAGAGTGCAAAGATATTTACGAAGAAAACAGCTATGGATCCAATTATCAGCACACGTTCTCCGATAACGGTGCCATCCTGATGTTATGGCCGTGAGCAGAACTCTCCTTCCTCCTTCTGCGATGACATCATAAAATAACAGATGAAAATACACAATAAAACAGCTGAAAGCAGCAAATTTAGCAACTGAACTGTAATCAAATTAGATAATTGCGAATCAAATGCAACTTGATTTGTGCGAAGATCCTTAATTGTTGTTGAAAGCCGATTAAAGACTTCGTCATACTCTGGATTATTAGAAGAAAACACGATTTCGGATCCGTTGGCAGACGACTGATTATCATTTTTGTTATTTTTTTCCACTGTTGACATACTGCAACGTAACCTGTGATTTTCTATAGAACTATTTGACGTGTCTTTCCAAATTTCACTCAATTCCTCTATTGATATTTCAGTGGATTTAATCGGAAGACACATTATTAGGAATTTTTCTTTACCAATTGCTGGAAAATGATAACCTTCCCATAGAGTAAGATACACTTTTTGTTTTTCACCTGGCTCTAATGTTCCTACACTCGGTCGGACTTTAAATTTTTCCGGTGAAGTCGTTTTAATTTTGTAAGAAATCGCAGAAGAGTCCGTATTTGTAATGGTGAAATTACCAAGCATATCATTCAATTCTTTGGAGAAAACAATGCAATCGTTCGGTGAAAGAGTTATTCTGTTTTTAAATCCGTTTGTAGCGGGAGTTTCTTGATTCGGCGAACCAGGGTCTGCAAAATGGACTTTCCTATTTGACATTTCGCTGCCAGATGATACATTATTTACAGAAACCGATTTCGTTACAAATGAATAGATATAATCGTCAGTTCCACCCCAAGATTTCTGCATATGCTCAATAGGAATGTAATCTTTTACGTTGCTTTTAGTTAAAAATTTCATTTTTGCAACAGCCTTTGGCGGTAATAATTGTTTTATGACTTTGAAAGCGGCTGACAAGACCCACGGCATTTCGTATATCAATATATAATTCAAAAAATCCGGGTAATACATTTTGAAAAGACTAATCAAATATCGAGTGAAGTCCATGTCCATATTAGACAAACCTGTTCCGTCCATATCGAAAAATATAGAAATTCTCCTAGTATCTTTTTGACGTATTATGTATTCAAACCAATATATAACACATCTTTTAAGGTCATCCGCGTTCCTTTGACCTTTAAAATGCCTTTTACTGTTGAAAATAAACACCGTACATCCGTCGATATCTTTTCCGCGAGGATAAAACAACGCTTCTGTCATGTAATCCATCCGGATGTTAGTTTCGTCGATGTCATTGGTTCCAAAAGCCTTCCTCCAGACGCACGTCTCAATCAGCATCTGAAGAGACATTGCCATGTCGTACTCTTGATGGTCCAGGAACTTTTTCAACCATTGATCGTCTGCGACGCGCTCTACATCGTCTGGATGCAGATCGCCCTCGAGACCCGGCAGACCCATTTCTAATTTCGTATTAAATTGACGCCGCAATTCGGCGATTAGCTCGGGAGTCGCGCTCATTCTTTACGTAACACAGCACTCTTTCAATTGCCTAGAATTTCACTACTGAATTCTCTATTTAAGGTGGCTAAATACATCTATGAGCAGTATCTTTTCGACTTTTGCACCCTTTCAGCGTCTGACTTATCAAGTTTTTCATACTGTCATATTGGTCAGCTGTGGATACTATGATCACATCTATAGAACAATAGTTTACTACTGGTCACACGTTTGCAAAATTTTATTAACCTGATTTAAACAAACGTACACACATGTGCTTCTAAGACAGTACACAGAACACCCTCTATTTTTCTTCAGCTGGTTGATTAGCTTTTCACTCAATCTATTTTACTATAATAATCTACATAAATGATTTTTTTTCACAGTGCTTTTAAATAACAATATTATTGTAAAATCAATTTCTTATATTTTTTGTTTAGGTATAAATTTTCGATGTGTTCGCATTAATTATCGAAGTAATCCTTAGTTTATCTTTAAAGGTTCACTCATCTGCACCTATAGCTCGTTTATTTAAAAGAATGTTGCCGCTATGTATATGTGAAATCAATTTACGTCGCTGATCATACCAGTGGCGGATTTAGCACTCAAGAGGCCCCAGGCTCAATTCAACCATGAGGCACCTATGCTTTTTATCTTTTTTAGATCTCACTTTTCTCTTTCGTCCGGAGTTTTGTGATTTCTTAATTTTTTCTTTAGACATCTTCAATTGTGAGGTCGCAATAGGTAAACCTGCCACTGGATCGTATCGATAATCAAAAATATATACACATGCTTGTGTACATATAAATAAGAATCTAGCTAGTAGAAATGTTTTATGCCTTATTCTAAGAATACATATATTTGCAACCAGTGTAATGATTATTTGCATTGTAAACCAAACACAAACCTATTTCATTTATTTATTCAGTTGGCACATCAAACCTATTTGACCTTTGAGATTGTAACACCGTAATGATGTTATTATAGACACAATGAAATACTTACGCACGTAGGTAACAATACTACAGATTTCCAAACTGTTTTGAAAGAATACTCAAACCGATAATTTAATCAAATCAAATCATTCATCAGCATAGCACGTCACCTCTACTTCAGTATACAATTCTTCAATCAATATGCCCAATCCTTTTAATCCGCGCCATGTAGTGTCATTTCAATAATCAAGTTATTCAAAACAGCTTATAAGATATTAAATTGGTTATATAGATAGCCAATTAGAGGCACCGACACTATTTGTGATTATTAAGATCTTGCATAGCTTATTCTTTATGGCAAGGTACTGATAATGAGAGCGTCTAGAATGTTGTTGCAATTGATAAAGCGTTATTTTAGCATCAATTGATTTAAAAAACTATCAGGGCTGAAACTGAAAAATCTCAGGAATCCAATTTATGATACCAATTGTCGGAGCTATCGCTACAGTCTTTCCCCTATGGTAAGTTAAATGGGAATGCTCTGAAGATTTAGCGATCTCATATAATCTGCATACAAGAGTATAAGATCAATGGCGGATTTACCAATAGGCGCATCAGACGCGCGCCTGGGGCCTCCAAATGGCCAGACTAAGGTAGAAATTATTAATATAGCGTGAGACTTGACGACAAAAATCCCGATGAACGTACAAAAGTACCCAATACCTGGTGTCGGGTACTAAAAAACGAAAGAAACGAAACCTGCGAGTACTCAAAAGTACAGGTTCCGCACATTACTACTAAATATTCAACAAAAGTGAGATAAAAAAAAATTCAAAATCGATTGCGACGATATGGGCCTTAATCATTGAATTACGTCTAGGGTGTCTCGAGTACTAAATCTACCACTGTATAAGATAATGTATTTTCAAGGTATTTATCCTTTTTAAAATATTTATTTATTATTATGAAACCATAATCATGATCTTCGACTTCTTATAAATGCAATCAAATGTAAAATAAAAAGCCCGGACAAGTTGCATGAAGAAGCCAAGATTCATTTTTATTCATAACGCTATGGACGATGATTATTGATTTCATCTTCAAGCTATACAAAAATATGATCCATTATTAAAACCAAGCGATCCGGGGAATGCGGGCTCGAATCCCCATCTGTCGGATTTTTAAAAATCCGAAAATGCAGTACTGGTTATCCATTGCTTAAAGTAATTGTCTGACAAACAATTCTCGTAAAAAATAATCTGTCAAGTCGTCTTCACAATGTGTAGATCCATATGCTCCACGTTGGGAGCGAACATGGTATATAAAAAAATATATATATTTTAAAAATCAATATATTTTGAGAAACAGTGTATTCTATCTATATAATTATCGCAGAATATTAGCTATTAACTATTTTAAAATAACATAATGACATATATATCTACATTTTATAGATATGTTGCTTAATCTGCGTTAAAATAGATATGACTAAATAGATTAATAAGATTAAATAAAATCCTAATGATAAAATAAAAAATGATGTGCTGAATGTATCCAGTAGCGTAGGTATATATACTCTCGGACCTCGTATAATACGGTCATGTAGTTTCAGAAAAACGCCGTGTGGTATAATCCGTGTTATACGAGGCTTGAAGTTCATACAAAATTAGGGTATGCGTTCTAAAAAAATATCGAAGTTCAATTATGTCCTTTATTTTCCCCAATAAACCATATAAAAATAATATAGATCACTCATCATGACTGTCAGTGAGAATCCTATTCAGGACCGAGCCGTGCCGTTGGTAAGAGTGTGCACCGCACTGGGACGCCTATGAGATGATAAAAATTAAATAAAATCACCAAGGATGCTTTAAAAAATTTGAAATACGTTCAAAAATACGTAGACACGGTTTAGCAAGTTAAAAATGTGCGAGTAAATATATGTAAACAGATGGCCCAAAAACTTTTTAGCACAATGGCGCGCTCACATTGTAATACAATAAAATTTAATTTTTTATAAGGGTATTTTATAGAGCCGGATTGATGAATTGCATACATACATTTGATGATGGTTTCATTTAGGTCAGTGACTAGGAACATTTACATGTCGTCCATGTAGATTTTATTTCTTATGATTTTATTGGGGTTTTCCGGGATATCAGAAACTAACGTATTTTTTTATTATCCCATGTTATATTGGATCTATGACCATTTTTTATGCTGGATTTATTTTGATAAATCTTCAATTGAAGGTTTGTATTTTGTACACTTTTATCAATGCCAAGCAAGCGTTATTTACTTCATCTATCATGTGATTTCTCTTGTTCTATATTATATTATTTTATACTGAAAATAGAGACTCACAAAAGTAGCCCATAGCCGTCCGTAAACAATGCGTGTCACCCAAAATGTCTTGGCGTGCTACCTTTGACATGTGTGTCATAGGTTCGCTATTACTGGATTAGACTGTCCTTTCAAAATTCAGAATGGCTTTTTAGTGAGAGAATTTTAGTATGCAGAAATAAAAACACGTATGAAGATTACAGGTATTAATTTGGAATTATTTTAACATATTAATTTATAACATACGATATTATTTATAAATCAGAATTCGATACGAAATTAATTTATCCCGACATACATAATATTGACGTTGCAAGGGAAAAAGAAAGTAATCTACACGATTTTTTTTTTACTAAAGGTACAAAAAAATATCTAATTAATGATATTGGGCCAAAGTAAAAATATATAATATAAAAAAAAAATTATCCAGCAAGTACCTTAAATGTGTTTTTCTCTCACTATGAATCTAGCGAAATATGACAAATAATGGAATATTTTTTTGATGGCATTATCTATGTGTGTCCAAATTAATTTTTAAATAACTGTTGTTTTCTAAAACTGTGTTAATATAAGCATATGCCATAATTCCCCAAACGTATTGTATCAAAAGATGTTGTAGAAGTATTGTATTATATGAGGTCCAGGTATAATTTATTACAAAACACAATGGAAATAATCAGCTCTTCGGGTGGAAATTCATGTTAAAAAACAATCATATGCGTAACAAAGTATCAACATGAATAGAATTTCCAATGAAATCCGATTTGCTCTAGGTTTATTGTAAATAACTATGGATTCAACTCACTAAAGAGTACTATTTTTATTATTTCCCTCAGGTTTATTTTTACTATGGTATTTTATTCTTATAATGGCAATAATAAAATGTAAACACTAAATTTATTATTATTGTGATTATCATACGTCAGATATTTGCGTCGATTTACCTTTTTCTAATTTCTAGCTAATTGATTTTTAATATTTTCTAGATAAATATACATGGTTCTGAAGCGTTTTCACTATATTAGGTCTATGCTATCTTTCCAAATAAAACTACGCTAATGTATATTGAAAATACTGCGCAAGCTTTACATATTGAATTTTAATTGCACGAAATCATTCGATACTTATACATCGTAATGGGACGTCCAAAGCTACCACCCGAAGAAAGACGGAAACGACGATTAATACAAATACAAAATTATCGTTTAAAAAAAAACAAAAGCTTGACGCAGGAGCAAAAAGTTATTGAGCAATTGAAACGGAGGGTTGTAAATTTGACTGAAGAACAAATTGCCAGAAAGCGGGCAAGAGATAGAGTAGAAAATTTAACCCAAGAACAAATTGACAGAAAGCGGGCAAAAGATAGAATAGAAAATTTAAGCGAAGAGCAACTGGCCAAAAAACGTGCAAAAATCAGAGCAAAAAAACATAATAGTTTATTGACCTATCAAATTCCAGAAAAAAGCAAACAAAAAAAAATTGTGAGTGTAGTTAGCAAGATTTTTTCGATGTATGGAATACATCTCTTATATATGTCATCCTTGCGGTTTCAAAACCAGCTATGTGTATATCTCTTAGACAAAAAATTTAGATATATTCAAACGTATCGTGTACAAGGTATTATTTGTATAAGAGATATACACATAGCTTGTTTTGAAGGCGCAACAACAATTTGCAACTTAAACATATCAAAAGGCGAAATAGTAAAAATGTTCTCTTAGATCATGACTTCTCCAAAATTTGAACTCATCTTGGTTGTCAGTCAATTGCTTAACTCATATGGTATCCAGAAATTCCCACTGAAACACAATACCAATCAGCCATAGTTAGCCCAAATGTATAAAATTATAAATTTTTATATTTTAGGATTTTACTAGAAATGAATTAGAAAATAGGCAAAATAGAGAAAAAAATGCAGAGTGGGATGAATACATTGCCTTGAAGATAGAGCCAGAAGTAATACTACATGAAACAGATGATGCCTATTCAAATTTGAAAACGGAACAAAATTTGGAAAGCAATTTGAATATCGAACATGATACTTTTGATTTAATTAATAACTCTGAAGGTGGTTCTCAAAATTATGAGGTGGTTAAAAAAAATTAATTGAAAATTTATTTTATCAATGTTTAATTTCTAAGTGGAACATATGAATTGCACAGGCGGAATCCAAATACCTTATACCATTATAGAAAACCATAATATTCAATTACTAAGTGAAGTATGTGGTGACCACATGGTGCATCCCAAAATCATTATCTCGAACTGATCTTGCAGCTTTCTAGGTTGTATCGGCTTACCATAACTCTGAAAAATACAACTTGTACATTATATTTTTAGCTAACCAGAATTATTCTATGGCTAGGGTAAATAACCACATAAGTAAAAAATAACCTTTTTCTAAACAGCATTTTATACATAAGTATGTATGTGAAAAAATTTCAAATTAGATAAAGTGTATTTTATAAACGACTGTTGTTGAAAATTAATTATTGCTGCAGAAAAAATATAATGTCTGATTGTGTGATTATATTTGATTATATATGAATTTCGCAGACTTACAGAATCAGTAACAAATCAAGATATTGAATTTTGGGACTTATGTGGTTCTACATCCGGCTATAGAATTCATCATCTGAGTGAATACATCAATATCGAATGAAATGATAGCATGCTAAATGAGTTTCTGAATAATTATGAAAAACGTATATTTTCTTTTAGGATTGTTTTCAAAATAGCTTTGGAGGTAAACAAATTAAAAAGGAAATTAACAGAGAATGGGAAGAATACAAGCATAGTTTTTATGATTGTGAAAATACAAAGCCAGAATGTTCATATGTATCACCAAAACCAGAGAAAACCAAACTGACCAAAATAAAGCAAGAAACCGATCCAGATTGTGATACTACTGGTGAAGATAACGTTGTAATTTTAGAAATTGAATATTGAAAAAATGTGATGCAAATTTATAATATGGAGTTATTTATTACCGGGAATGATAAGATGAAGAAATGGATATATCTCAGGATATAGCAGCAGTTGGTGACTAAAGCTTTTCAATGACATGACACTTCTGTACTAAGCAAACTATTTTTAATAATAAAATGTTTAACCAATACTATTAATTAATCATGTTAGATTGAAATCAGTTTTATTATTACTTGGGACCTGGTTTTATAGGCCAGAATGAGATTCAATTATTTAACAATTTATTAGAAGTGGGTGAGCATAAATTTGTTTATCTAGAGGTGCCACATATATATTAAGAGAAGATACTTAGCCAATTTGTAGTCAACGATCAAGTCACATTCCAAAATAGTCCTTTCATTATGATAATCATAACAACCTGAGGTAGGCTTGGACATGAACTGCTGGATGGAACCGGTATGTATCTCAAGAAATGAAAAATATGATTGCTGATTGATTTGTACGATGAGAAGATGGATGTCATAAATATACTAAAGCATAAGGTGTCTACTATATGGTTGAATACTTGTAAATAAAGCTATTATAGTAATATGCTTAAAATTAATATGAAGCTACCTCACAAAGACCAAATAAGATTTTTTTTGCTTCAAGAATAAAAAATAATGGATGAGTAAATACACTAAATAAGCATAACAATAGGTACATGTATTTTGATCATATGTTCATAATTACAATCTCTGTAATAATCAAAATATTGTGTATTTTTTATTTGTATATAAAATTATATTACTTATTATATTAGGCAGTTCTAAATAAACATAAGCTGAAATTAATTTTTCCATTTATTTAGGTTCTATAAAAAAATGAAATAACTGAATATGCGAAAGGTAAACATGTCAACACAGCCAATTCTTACAAAAAAACTATCAAAAAAAGTAATAATGTGGAGATCCATATATTCAATTTTACCCAAATCATCTTCATACTGTTGAGGTTTATATGCTCCTCTTCAGAGTGAACGTGGTAAAAGGAAAAAGTGTGCCAACAATATTTCAGAGAACTATTTTAATTTTTTTAATAATGATTATTAAAATTTTATTTTTGCCCTAGATTTTTGACTGTGGTATATATTTTTTATTATGCTGGCAATGTTAAAATGTAATTAATTTATAAAACATTAAATGACAGCTGTGGATGTCAAAAACATAATATTATTATGATAATTTAAATTAAAACGATGGACATTAAGAGAGAGCCAGAAGAAATGTTCGAAACAGATGATATTTTTTTGAATTTGAATGTAGAACCGGTCGAAAAAAATTTGGGAAACATTTCAAATATAGAGCTAAAGAATTCTGTTTTCAAACATGCCCCCGAAATGGCCCGTGAAAATAATGAGGTGGTCATGCATTAACTAATGAAATCTTTATTATTCATTCTCTTTCGTGAAGCATATATTATACACCACACGGCAGTAGTTACTAGATTTAAAAAAATTGTATGTAGTATTATTATCATAAAGCCATTAATTTATATATCTATTTTAGGTTTATATTCAAAATGATGTAGGAAATAGGCAAATTAAAAAAGAAATCGACAATGAGTGGGAAAAGTACAAGAATAGCTTTCATGACTATGGAGATATAAAACCAGAATGTTCTTTTAATTTATCAAAATCAGAGATAATAGAAGAGGTAAACTAGTTTTTGAAATACAATACAAAATTAATTAACTCAGTATAATTTGATTAAGACTATCACGCTGAACCTTTTATCATCTTTTTTATTTTCAATATTTTATTTATATTTATATTATACAAAACATTCAATAATTGTTGAAACTGCTGATTGATAAATGTGTTATTTTGATTTCTCAAGAAATTACTAATTGGAGATTATACAATAAAGACATCATTAAAATTTACAAATCAGCCACCATTTCATTGTGCTAGATAATTTGAGTGTATAAAATTTGAATTTTATTAGTTGTCTGGGTGCTGAGTTCCTGACGCTTAGTCGGTTGAAAATTTAAGTTGGCAGTATTTTCACCTTTAAATACAGTTTGGTGTGTGCTAATTCATACCTGCTGACATTTTATTATAATAATTAAATATTATCAATTACGATTTATTATTAAATATTCATAATAAAGTATTACTCTAAGCAAAAATCACCAACAAATTATTAATTATGACTAATAATTACAATATACCTAAGTTTGAAATTTTTTTTTTATTAATTAGACATTACTATCAAAGCAGGAATTACCAGCTCAATATTATAACCACAGTATAATTACATCTTATTTACACGAGTGTAGAATTAATTTCCGGTGGGCAGACGTTTTTTCAAGTTTTATTTTAATGTTGGGTGAAAATTTTTAATAACTTTATATTAATAATGCTTTTTTATCAGCCTCATCATTCTTTATAAATTTAGTTTATCGTAATTAATGTTTTATCTCATATTTTATATGTTCATAAAGTTCGATACTGCCAACGTAATTTTTTTGACAGCTAAACGTTAGGAACTTAGGCCACAGATAACTATTTTATTACACTGATTTTTTCGCTTGCATCCTATATATAATATTATATAAATTTATTCATTATTGCAGAATAAACAACCTGACGACACTACGCTACCCAAAATAAAAGAAGAAACTGATACAGATAGTGCCAATACAATAATAAAAGAAACAGTTAACGCAAAAGATAATACTAGTTCAATTTTAGATATTGAATATTGCAAAGATAATGCAAAGAGTCAACAGAATACAGAACTATTTCCCTGCGATCATTGCGACAAAATTTTCAAAAGAATGTATACTTTAAAAAAACACAAATCTATTTATACAAAAGAAAAATTGTTTGCATGTGATGTTTGTGATTTTACATGTCGATTTGCAAGAAATTTACCTCAACATAAATTGACGCACACTCAAGATCGCCCATTTGCTTGTGATAAATGCAGCTATACAACAAAACATGCATTTGTTTTACGTCAACATATGCTTGTTCATAGTGACGAAAAGCCATACTCTTGTAATCTTTGTAGTTACCGTTGCAAGCGACGCAGTTTTTTAACATTACATAAATTTAAACATTCAAATACAGAACAATTACGCTACAGTTGTACACATTGCGAATTCCGATGTAGATATACGAAAGAGTTGATCGCTCATGATATTAGTCATACAAATGATGGTCGATTCGCATGTGAAAAATGTTTTGCTGTTTTTAATGTGTACGATGAGTTATTAATTCACCGGAACGAAATGCACGATGAGAAAATATTTGCTTGTACAGTTTGTGAATATAAGACAAAGCGTTCTGATGCATACAAGTCGCACATGCTTGTTCATTCGGGTGATAAGCCATATAAGTGTGAGCAGTGTAGTTATGCAACTAATTATGCACGTAATTTAATCACACATAAATTAACTCATGGACAGGAGAAGTCATATACTTGCGATGAATGTGATTATAAATGTAAAATTCCTAGATATTTGAAATCACACAAATTAATCCATTTGAAAGATAAAAGTGTTATGTTCATGCAGAGTTAGTGTTTTGATATTTGGAAAGTTGTGATGTTTTATTTGACGTTATGATAACATTCAAGTATCCTTTAACTGTGATGGGCAGAATTGAAAACAAAAAAAGAAAAATCAAATTGAGCTTGGACCTATTTTTTCAATCCATTAAACCCATACCCTCGATTTGAGTACACATATAACTGTAAGCTTGAGCTGATTCGAAAGAAACATAGCAAGAAACATTTGAAGAAAGAGTGCCAAACCACAAAACATAGATTTTTCACTTTAGAATACAGATTTCGACATTATATTGTTACTTTGGATAGAATCATAGATATTAAAAGTATAACCACTGATGAGGACTCATGATACTGATGATTAAGTTAGCTGTGGGTAATTTAGAATTTTCTTAAGGACCATAATGATTGTTAACATTAGCATTTGTCTCTATTGTAATTGTTAACACACCCGCCCAGTCCTTACACCTGGTCTTAATCAGGCATATCCTGGAGCTCTATGTTGAGAAGCAAATTACTCCATTCGAAAGGACTGTCCTTGGGGTAAATTGAAATTACCCAAAACTTGTGCACTCAAGTTAAACAAAAACATACACATTATTTATACGAAGAAACTTGCTTGGTCAACCAACATGACACCATTGAACTGCCAACAAACTCTAAAAGCTGAAAAATAAGACTTATTAGTCAAGATTAAAAAACCAAGTGTAGTCTTATTCTTATATTCTGGGAATTAACTTCTGCAATGTTACTATAATAAATTAACAAGCTCAAACAAGCTTGCTCAAAGTATTTTAAAAATAGAATAATCATTGACCATCTAATTTCCTTGGGCTCATCGATACTCATTTGGTTAATTAATAAAACAAGTATATCATTACATGTATTTTACATTGTGAAGTGTTTCTCTTTATGAATTTAGCATAATCAAAATACATTAGTAAAATAATAACCATATCAGCATAATTTAAAACTATTACAAATATTTTTTTAAAAAGCTTTCCAAATTACATGCCCAAATAAATGAAACAATATCATTCGTTTTTATTGATATTTTATACATTATTTACATAATATGATTTCATATATATTGTTCAATGAAGTTGTTCACATTACTTTCATTCGTCTTTGCTCTATACCATTTGCATACAATTTTCGTAAGTAATTCTTCACCCAGAGACATTTTTAATTTATTCCATACCATGACCTTATGGTGTTATTCAAAACATCTGTACTGAATTCAACTCTACTCAAATGTCAAATATGAATTTGGTAAAAAATCGAATGGTGCGGGACTTTGCTATGTTTTAAATCACTTGATAGTCATGTGTTTTTATGAAAATATTTCAAAGATACCAGTAAATAAATATAAATATATAAATACAAAATAATTTTTAATGGGTTATATATACACTTCACATTTTTAATAAATTTACATAAACTATTTTTACGTAGATTATACTTTTAATCACACTTTGACTACATGTAATATTATGTTACAACGAATGTCGGTGAATCTATTAATTATCATGTGTTTTGATATATATTTTTTTTATAGTACAGGAGAATTACGAAATTAATAGTGGTAGAATTTAACCCCAAATATGATTCAAAGCTTCACTGAAAATAGGTCTCGACGTTTATCATTAATGAGTTCTTTATGATAAATAAATAGCTTATTAAATGGTGTCTAGTCGAAATTTAGAAATCAAAATATTATTCAATTTCGACTACAATTATGAAAAAAACAAACTCCCAATTTTTTTATGCTCATTTTTTAGACTTATAGAAACACCGATTTTCCAGATCAGACGTTTACAATGTTTATAAATTGAAAGAATGTTAGGCCCAAGAAAATATAGTATTATTTTAATATTCCATTGAAGAGTGGATATTTACATTATTTTAAACACACGTAGCAGCATTATGTATATTTGACAACTTAGGTTTATGTATAAAGCGAATTGTGTAATATTTGACTGACTTAAAATATATTAATTATTTTAATTGAAAATGCCTAGACGAAAGAAAAAATACACCGCTAAAGGCATTGTTAAATCGTCTGTTAGTGAATGTCTAGGAGATAGTATAAAAGCAGAGGAAGAAGATGAGTGGAGTTTAAATGTAAGATTAAATTGGGTTTCTGCACATATTGATGAAAAATACTGGCTAACGTGAACAATTCATACCACTGAAGTCAGCAGCACAAAGCACCTTCTGACGTTTCACAAAAATACGTCTGAAGTTGGCAGCACAAACCACGGGCACATACTAATACACTTTCACATATCTATCTATACGTGCACTTGCATATTTTGAAAATTGTTTATTTGTTGGACCACATAAAAATGTACAACTTTTTTTGTATTAAAATAAAGCAGAAACATTAAATCGAAATTTTGTATTACTTCTACAAATTGTGATCTGATCAAATATTTCAATGGACTATGAATTTTTTCTATTAATGATAAATCACAAACATTATTTCTTATTTCGGAAGAAAATATTATTCGTGGCGGTATCAACTGAAAGGTTTATGAAAAGAAATTTTAAATTCGCGTATTTCATTCTTCGAACATATTACCGTTATTACCGACACCCGCCGTAGTTGAAAATTTTAAACACTTTGCGCAGAAACGCCAATGCGTGTGAGTGTATTAGAGCGTGCCATTGCTTTGTGCTGCCAACTTCAGACATATTTTTGTGAAATGTCAGAAGGTGCATTGTGCTGCTAACTTCAGTGGAATGAATTGTTCACGTTAGCCAAAATACTCACATATCTTTCAAATAAATGAATAAAAATCATTTAAAAAAAAAAATTATTACAGGACATTATCTCAACCAATAAAATAAAAACTGAAAGCGATGCAGAAAGATTCTGTAGTGATGATTCTTATGAAAGCTCTAGCGACATTCCAGTTATGGAAAATGACAGTAGAGATGATACAGCAGTTGACAGTAGTGACACAATATCTACAATTAAAGCAGAGCAAGAAGATGATTCGCTATTTTCAGTTATCTCCGACGTAGATCCATTAGAAGATAGAGACTGCACTGGTAAAAATACTATTCTTGGTATGGTTAACCCTTTCAAGAGTAGGCTTTTTCATAACACCATTTCATTGATATATTATAAATGACAATATCATAGCTTTTTCGAAAATGTTTTTGGAAGTATCTTATAGTTATTGAAACAATCTATATTTTAACAAGAAATACCAATTTTCACGGCATATGGGCAGACGCAGAGTTGTCTGTACTTCCTTTTGACACAAATAGCCTTGGATGTAATAATACATCCGTACTCCTTTATGGGTTAATATATTGCAGATGTCAGATTATCACCAATTTTGACCAAGAATTGATGTCAGTTTGGCATCATTAAAATGCTTCATATTATATGGTACTAAATGTTATTTATCATGTGAAACCGAAATATTCCCGTACAAAACTCTGATAAATACAGCATTGAAATAGATTTTTTTATGCATCTATGGAACTTCCCATGACTACCAAAACAAACTAGATTAAATAAAATTAAGTCCTGTTCCAAATGTTTATCTTTGACAAGCACGGTGTCAACAATCAAGTTTTTACATTTATTTAATTGATAATAGGATTAATAGAGATTTTCTTTGCAGATAATTGTAAAGATATATCAAGAAGTAATAAAAAAAATACTAAAATCTCTGGAAAGTTGTCTGTGGTTAAAGTTTTAAAAGATAGTAGGGGCAATGAAATTTATAGCATTGGCGGTTCCATATTTCGATTTCACGCTATTGGCGACAATGGGACTATACATGTAAGATGCAGGCAGTCACACCACTTAAAATGCTTGAGTAGTGCTGTAATATCAAAGAGGCTGAGTGCAGTGACATTGATTGAATTAACTGGTGAACACAATCATGGAATCCAACAGGATACAAGGAAATCAGAGAACATATTTCAGCCAGGTTGAGTTTTTATAATTATTTTTTACATAAATCTTACGTTAATTAAATAATTACATTATCACCTGTGCTACAATATACTTTGGGAAATTGCTGGTCTGTCATTTTTTTTTTCGTTGACTCTTAACTTGGTCTACTTCTTGATTGATTGGATGAATATTAAGAATTATCATTGGTGCAAGAATATTAACTAATGACAGAAATTCTTGAAGGCATTGTTTGGGTTCATATGCTTCCGCAAGTAGAAGAAGAGTATAAATTTATATTCGATATCGATGATTCGTCCAGAATATTTTGTTTGTATTTCTATTTTCGGTATTTCTAAATTCGAGTACCGGAATTCACCATACATTTTTAAATAACAAATGCGAATTCTGTTTTGCCCTTCTTAATCCGTGTCCGCATCTTGGCTATAAAACAAATTCTTCCAACTATTTTCCAATGTTTGCGCTCTAACTTTATGATTAATTTTCCATCATATCTGTAGTCCGCTATATCTAGGTCCATTATATTAAAGTTCCACTCTACTATTAATCAATACTTATTAATATATATTTTCAGATATAATTTCTTCACATTGTGTGAACTCATCACTGTCGTTAGATGATTCCGAAAGCCAACCATCGTTTCAAATCGAAGTGTTAAAAACCAGTGACCAATTAGATGAATACTACATAAATGGATATGTCTATCAGTGTAATTGCATCAGACATGACAATTTGATTTATGCATTATGTAGAGACGCACGTGGGAAGCAGTGCACAGGACGTGCAAAGCTGCATAAGAATAACATGGGTAATGTAACATTAGTTAAGGAGACTGGTTTTCACAATCATCCACCAGAGTATAGAAAAAAAGGAACCAAGAAATTGGGTGAGTTATTTGAATAAAACTTATTAATTTTTTAAGTATCTCAGATAATATCTTACTGATAAATCATATTAACCCTTTCAGGAGTGGATTTTTTCACAATGCAATTCGTTTTGATACATCTCGATTAATATATATGATAATATCGTAACTTTTACAAAAATATATTCTGAAGTATCTTATAGTTATTAAAATGATTTATATTTTATCAAAAACATGGTATAAAAAGAATTCTATTGTTACAGATCTTCCAAAGAGAAAACTTCAAAAAACTAAATTTATCGCAGCAGTACAAAAAACCCCAATCAGCATCCTCAAAACAAGCAGGGGTAATTGTGTGTACATTATTGAAGGTTACACGTACGTAACTTCCCTTAGCACAAGGCTTGGTGTAACATACCTGGAATGTAATGAAGTCAAGAATAATAGATGTACAGCTACCGCAGTTGTTGATTGTGTATGTGGGGAAGTTAAATTAATTGAAAAGAATGGTAGACATAATCATAAACCAGATTCTTCAACTGCCATAAGAAGAGAGGCTCTCTATAAAATGCTAAAGAGGTTAAAAAAAGAACCAGGTAGCTGCTTAATCTATACTTAATTGTTATTACGGTAATGTTTATTATCATCAGTTGATACATCTTTGAATAAAGACCTGACCAATCTGCTTTTCAATTTCTTGCAATTTTTAGTATGAAATTCTCTCTCCCCCTGTTTGCTTTCTCTGCATAAGTTGTACATGACGATTGCTTTTAACTGCTATTTTTCTGTAAATTGTCAAGAAAAAAAGTTTACAATTTTAAACTATGTGTAATCATTTTTCTATTGACATCTTTAAATAATTATTACTATAAATACTGTCAAAATAATTCCAAAGTTAAGATGAATTCAAAGTATCATGCCATTATGCAATCCATTGTATTGTAGGCACCAATATCCAGATATTTGATGAAAGGTCGACTCAATCGTAATACTATGTAAATTTTATTCATTTAGTATGACACTTGTTTGTTGATGCACTGGTGTCTCTTCAATAGTTTAGTTAGTAATTTCATACTGTGTGTTGAAAGGATTAATACCATACTTTAATGTAAATTATTACTTGTTCTCGGTACCTATTCTATGACCTTCAGAATCAACACCACTCTCTGTATATAAACAAGTATTAAAAGACTGGAACGATGGCATATATAATTTGGAAGACATAGATAAATTTCCATCTTATAAAAGTGTTTTATATACATTAATTAGAACTAGCAAAAATTTTAAAAGTCTAGAAAAAAATGAAACTAGAAGTCAGAATTCAGATTTAAATCATATATTAGACGCAGGACAAAGTTCTATAAACAGTGAAAGAAATATAGATGAATATTCTAGAAACAGTGATTCAGATTTTGAATATACGGATTGTGATGTAGATGTTCCAGTGTGTTCTACAATTAACTTTATTGAAAGCAAAAAACATTTGAAGCGTAGAACATTAGAGACTACAAATGATGCTTCACATACAAAACAAAATTACATAAATGAATGTATATGTTCTAAAAGAAATTCTACAAAATGTGTAGTGCATCCTTTTAAAAATTCTAAAAAGAGTGTCATAAATATTTCTAATGAAAATGATAGTAACTGTTCTCTAAGTAATTTTATAAATGTAAAATGTCCTATAAAAAGTATGGAAGATAAATCGGTCGTTAGGATTCTACGTAAACGCAATGGTAAAAAAGAGTATTGTGTAGACGGTTACGTTTATAAAATGGGCACGCTAAACAAAGATGGTGATCTGCATGTACAGTGTCGGAATTACGGCACTGAAATTTGTAAAGCATATGTGGTTATCCATGTATCTAGAGGAAAGGCATCTGTAGTAAAAAAGAGTGGGACACACAGTCACAAGGCGAACATTTTCGTTACGAAGAAAATAAACATTGTAAGACGGATGCTGGAGATATATCAACAAAAACCTGGTGAGAATAAATTTGATATAATAAATACTTTTGATTTGATAAAATTTGTTCTTATTATTGCATAAATAAGATGTATTTTAAACTATTCGCAGTGATATTCAGAAAAAAATACATCATGCACTATATTAAAAAAGTGATTTATCCCTCTTCATCATAATGATAATGTGCGTCTGTGCATTTTTCTTGGTACCTGTCTGCTGCCATCAGAATCTACACTGTTTTCAATGTACGCAGAAGCCATGAAAGAAATTCACGCTTATACAAAAAATGATAACGTTAACATGAGGTCTTTCGAAAACAATATTGACTTTAATATTAAAACAAATTCCAATACGGAATCTGAGGAAGATCTTGCGGAACATGATTTAAAAATATCAAATTTCAGTTCTGCCAGTAATGATTTTAAAAACAGCCATCTAGTGAAAGTATTACAAACTAATAAAGAAAAAGATGTCTATTTTATTGATGGTTACATATATTTCAATACGCGTACAAAGTTTGGAAAGACATATGCAGCATGTAGAAAATACAAATCTGGCTGTGGCGGACGTGGCATTTTCGTAATCTCTCAAGATGCAGTTACTGTGCTTCAATTGAGTGAATCTCACAGCCATGAGCCGGACATTTTACCTGCCATTAAAGCGGAAGCAATCGGTTTCATGTTACAGAAGTGTAAGGAACAACCAGGTAATTTGATTTATTAAAAACACATTTTTTTATAAGCTTTTTATTTCATACTCTCCTATCTTTACATATTATCCTTACAATATTCACTTCATATAGGGCATAAAGCCACCACTCAGTATCCAAGATTTCTTGTACAATCGCTGAAAAGACAGCATATTTAAAGTTGAAGAATTTTATTAAGGCGGCATACACATATTTGCATTTTCAACATTATCCCCATAGTAAAATTATTTATTACTAGAAAAAAATCATTGTCTTTTCTGCTGATCATATTGTCGCACAGCATGATTTGAAAAACAAAACATGTTTCAATTGATTAGATAGTTTATACAATATTTTATAGTGACTCTATTCTTTCATAATACAGCTATCATACGGCTTTAAAAAAAATAGCTCAGATACCTTAGTGTATTTAGCTGTATGCATTTCAATGATATTTGTTTTTCACCTTCTGAACATTTGATGTTTGGTCTATTGGGCAAACTAATTCTAAAGCGACAATATGACACTACAAAACTCTGTAAAAGTCAAAAAAATATAATTGTAGTATTGAGATTGCTATAAATACTTTATTTTCATCAATACTCTTTCTATATTTAGGGTATATATATGGCTACTCTATTGCATCTTTAGAACTACCTGCCCTTTTGTTTCAATTCAATTTCATCAAATAAATTTTCGGGATAGTAAATACTCTTTAGTCTTTCAAAACACTAAAATCTTGTGAAAAGACTAGTATTTTGAATATGAATAATCAAAGCTGTCGAGCGGCATCGTATCATTACTAGTTTCAATATTGTAGCATAACTTTTAATTTAATATAACGAGGAGTCACTCATGAATTTCTTATATATACATTTTGCACTGTCTCGATTGTTTGCAGAATCCACACCGGCCCAGATTCTCAAGCAAGTGATGAACGAATCATATGATACATCTGATGAAGAATCCATGAAGTATTTTCCGTCGTTAAAAAATGCTTTGATAAAATTGCGAAGATTTATTACCAAAAATAGAAAATCAAGAAATATGTCACCATTAGCTGTAAAACGAAATAAACAAAACTTCATTCCGAGCTCCAACTTCTACCCCGTTCCAAATTCAAATTACACTGATTTAAAAACACCCGTCAAAGTCTTGCGTTCATTACGGCGTAGAGACGGGTATGTGATAGACGGATATATATTTCATACTAGTAAAATGGGTGATTTGGGAAAGGTCTATGTCCATTGTAGAAATTACCGCACAAAGGGATGTGCTGCACGCGCGGTTGTCCAGATTCAAGATAATGGAGAAGTGTTGCTGGTGCAAAAGAGATGTGGACATAATCATGTTGCTGATGTTTTGGAAATAGTCCGAACAGAAGCTCTCGGGAAGATGATCAACAAATACAAAGAACACCCCGGTAAAAATTTTATCGTTTTATTTTAGCTTTCTATCGAGTATTTAAATCAAGCTCAAATAAATTTTTCAGTTTTCAATCACTTTTTTTTTGTGAAAAAATTTGGCATATTTAAAAAACTCTTATTAAATATGTTTATTTCGTTGAGGATCTTGATCATCCATTGCATACGAATAACAGACAAGAGAGAGCAGATGATAGTTGGGCAGTGAACAGGCAATCAATTTTGAATTAACTAAAATATTTTATTTCTTGATGATTTCTCTATCAGAACTATCTGCTGCCAAAATATATGACATGGTTATCAAGGAAAGTTATGATATAAACGATCCCGAGGTCGCCCGCACATTACCCCCACTGAAAGCTGTTGTAACTCGGTTAAGGAGAACGGCTACGAAATTGAGGCGAGGAAACTCATATTGTCCCCCAAAACGAAAACCACGATACACCCCCAATAGTGTATACCGAAATCCAGCCCTAGATTCTAAATTAAATGTAATCGAAGGAAAAAGCTCTGCAATTAAACATGATATCAAAATTTTACAAACTTCGAAAGGTCGCGCTGAGTATTGCATTGATGGTTATCTTTACCATTTTACCAAGGCATCAGAAACACCTGGTAAAATTTATATCCACTGTAAGAGTTATCAGAGAAGTAAATGCTGGGGGCGTGGTATTCTTAAATTGGATGACGGCACAGTTACTGTTGTGCAGCTGAGTACTTCACACAGCCATGAACCTGACACTATCGGAGCCATTAAAGCAGAGGCACTAGGGTTAATGACTCGGATGTTGAAAGAAGACCCAGGTTAGTGTGTTGAAATTAGATTTACTAAATCAATTCGTACCGAATAGAACTAATTTTGTAATTTGTAATACCCTTTGATTTTGGTTTCTGGTGTAGGTGCATCGTTTGCACGTGCCAAGAATTTTATATGACATTTTAAAACTCAAAGATATAGATGACAAAGCGCTTAAAAATTATTTTAGCAGTCTTCAGTCCAATACTTTCGGTCGAAAATGAATAATTTTAATAATAACATTTAAGGGGCGGCACTGAAACCTGCACCATACTGAAAAATTTACTGCACAGCCCCGGATAATCTTTATAAAATGAAATTTCGTTAATAATTTTATATGCTATTCTTCAAAATATTTAGGAAAAAAGAAAGTTTCTTTTAGACTATTTTTAGTGTCTGAATCCTACATTCTCATATAGAATGAAACTTCCCAAAATTGCCATATCATTACAATCCAAGTTGGGTCTTAGCATCATCAAGCAAACTCCTCCAGACATTTATAATTAGCGGCTTATTGTTATGACCAAGAACTCACAGATCCCTTTCCATTTCATCCTGCTACCAAAGTCACAGTTTACTGATATTGGGATTATTTACAAAAGAACTTTATCATTCTGCGTAATGTATCTCTGGATACGGAATCTAAGAAACAAGGTTTTCTTAATTATAGCAACACTATCAAATAATTATCTCATAAATCGCACCTTGATGTTTTTTATTTATATTGCTTTTAAATTATAATTTTTTTAAATATTTGCAGACTCCACTCCTATCTCAGTTTATAACCGAGTGATGTCTGAATCTTTTGACAGAACTAACTCTGATGTTTCCACTGCTATCCCGTCCTACACCAGTATATCGAAGACTCTCCGTAATATTGCTATGCGTATCCGAGGACTTCCACCCAACCGTCGCATAAATCAGAAAAGAAATAAAGAAACCGATTCTAGTCCTAATCTGGAAAAAAGTTCTATTGCAATTTGGAACTCCTTTCCAAATTCGACTATTGAAGAAAGTTCAGTTCAAATTATAAAAACATTAGGTTCAGCCGACATCAGTAAATCAACTGTAAAAATTTTGAAGACTAGTAAAGGAAAAGATGAGTATTTCTTTGACGGGTATATATATCAACTTACCAGACCCAAAAATGATAGCAGTCTGTATCTTCAATGCAAAAGTTATCGTAGGCACGGGTGCTGTGCAAGAGGAGAAATTCGGCTTGATAGTGATGGGGTCACTCTTGTTCGGAAGAGTGGTTCACATAACCATACTCCGGAAATTTCTGCAGCCATCCGTTCAGAAGCTATCAAGATGATGATAGACAGATTCAAGGAGCATCCAGGTGCGTTATATCTCTTTCGTCTATTGTACTGCAAAAGGTAACAATATAAATTCTTCCTGTAATTGCTAAGATTGAGTATATACACCTCATTATAAAGATATCTTAATTTCTACCAATTAGAATGGAACCAATAATGCAGTGTACAATCATTTAAACATGTGATATTTATTACTCCATCTACTGGCATCGATCATGATACCCAACATTCAGAACTGTATAAACTATCGAATGAACTGCGGTAACCAAGTGTTACATCTTTCTCAAATATTACTGAAAGATACTCCTTTTATCATTTTTCGGGAGTATACGGCTACTAAATGTGACTCAAATGTCTTATCCCATCCATATAAATTTTTTTTTTCGGTACTCAATGCTTTGTCATGCTTCTAGAATCGTCTCCATCTTCAGTGTATAACCAAGTGATGAAGGAATCATTCGACAGCTCTGACCCCATGGTTAAAGCAGCAATACCATCATACAAGAGCGTGTCTTCAATACTTCAAAAGAGGGCAGCAAGTATCAGAAGAAGTTTACCTAACTGTCCAAGTTTAAACGTCAAGAGAAAAAGAATTCAGCAAAATATAAGCAATAGTTCAAAACAATGCAAACATTTGGAACTAAATTCTAATTTAGAACAAAACTCTCATTTGGGAAAAAATTCAAATTCGGAACAAAATTCGAATTTAGAACTAAACCCTAGTTTTGAACAAAATTTGAATTCAGGAATGACTCAAGAATTGAACCAATTTAGTATTGAAATTAATTCGAATCACGATTCATTGATTACTGGTCCGCGACTTGATTTAATTCCACCAATAGACACTTTAACTGAGGCCAATTCTGTTTTGGAACCTGATTCCATACAAAAATATATTATATGGAAAGTTTCAGATTAAGCCATTGTGAACAATTCACATTGAGTTGATACCACTGTCAATCAAGTCATTCTGATTTTTTTGGCTATACCTGATCCTACATGTATCTTACGGCCACCACATGACATCCCTTAGATTTACTAACAATATCAAATGATCATTCGGCATGCAATACCACATGATATAATATAAATAATGTGAAATATGCAGTGTTGCAAATTGCCTATAAAAACATTAATTTAAATAAAAATCTGATATTCTGTGAATGAACATACTTCGATATACAGATTTTAAAACACATTTTGATAAAATTGACGCTAACACGGTATTGTATGCCAAACGATGATGTATATTCGAAGTATTTTGTAAATAAATTTTTGCATTGAAAAACATTTTTTCGTTTGTCTATTTTCATATCCCTAACATACATATTTAAAATATATTAGAAAACACTTTTCCTTGAAATAGTTTGAAGACAAAAAAAGTATAATATTAGCTTAACATACGTGCTTTGAGAAATTGGATACATAATATGGACATTGGAGGATTAAAAGAAGCAAATGCAATGATAATTCATAAAATATTTTTTAATAATTCTTAATGTCAAAATAGTTCATTATACAAAGACTTAGTCAAATTAATTCATATAATAATCAATGGCTACATATAAGAATAGGCCAAGTCATATTTTACCAAAATACTGTAGTAGAAATATACAACTTAATATGCTCCATTCTCTTGAGACCAATATCATTTCAAAATAATTTAGACTAAATAACAGAATACAACTATTGAAATCTACCACTGTGTGAGCATGACTTTAGCGGAATTAATTTAATATGATGGTGTAAGTAATGTAGAGTATTAAATCTTGAAAATGATGAGATAACCGAAACAGCTTTCTATATTTATAATGTTGCTATTAGACTACTGTGGATTACTGTGGTTATTCTGGCAATGCTTCAACTCAAACATTCCTCATTCTATTTGGTCTGTTTTTTTCTATTGTCAAATGTTTTATCAAATAAACACCATGTCAATAAAGATTTAAAGGGGGTTTTGATTGAAGAGTGACTTTCCTTCATTATACCACAACTTACACCCACATACAGGGTGTGGACATGAATGGTGAAAAGTTAAAGCAAGAATTTTTAACGCATCATGAAGCCACAAAGATAAATTTGATGAAAACAATGTACACATCCTTAGAAATTCAACAAATTATATATCGTCGGTGTAAGTGTAATACCGCGAAAGAACGATTTGTGAAAATGTTCAGTTCTTTTTTTAGTGAGAATGGTTCATTCACGTTATTAATGCGACTTAACTTAACGAAAACTCTGAACTTTGAACTTAACGAAAGTTCAAAAACATATTTTGAACATATTGGCTGATGATATATTACATGTTTTTTCTTCATAAATAGCACTGAAAATAATTATACCAATTTTATGTATAAAAAATATACATTCAAAACTATTTGAATTCTTAATTTATAACAATGAATCTCTTTCTCAGGTCAGTGACTCGGATTTCCTATGGATGAATAGTTCTATTCATATCTTTTAGCACTGATACTAAACAAGGTTGCTCGTATATAGTAACTTTAATATCCATTCTATTTATAATACTTAGTTTATATTTTAACAAGCTGATTTTCATCACATTTCTTACTACAAGAGTGTGAAGAATATAATTTGACAACACGTTTCATACATTTGTTTGATTGTTCAGGAGGACCAAAAATCCTATATATAGTTTATTTCTTCAGTTATATGGAATAAATAATATTTTTAATTTTCACTTTCTAACTATTTTTTTATAAAAAAATATGGAAAATGTCAACAGCAATCACTGAGAGCTTGGGATCTTATTGTGATAAAACCATACTGTGGCAAAGACATATTATAGTCAATACTTTTTGTCAGTGTATGTATACATTGCACATAGTTCATGCAGATATATTGGTGGCCATAAGTTGACAACAAATCATACATTTGTTAAACATTAAAGAAAATGAAATACACTTCGGAGTAAAATAATGTTTATTGTCATTTAATCAGTGTTTTTGGTCCTTCTGAACAATTTAACAAATATTTGATACATAGTATAAGTTATGGCCATCGACATATTTGTTTCAAGGAGCTAATAGGAAAAACACCAGTTGTAAATATTGATTCATTTTGAAATTTACACATGCGTAGTATCAATAGTTTTGAGTTTAAAACCAGGCACGCAGCAGTAATGTTTGTAAATTATACAACAATGCAATAAAAGGTACACATGAAGTCAGTATAGTGCTTATTAAAAACCTTTGTAACTTTGAGGTGATTCATCCATAAATTTATAGTAAAATAGCTCTCTTTAAAATTTATGTTATTTCATTGTTTCATGGGTAGCATACCTTTATTGTTAAGATCCATGATCACCACTACGTATATTTGACTTGTGGCAGTGTTATCTTATATAATATGTGCAATTTATCGTTATTACAATAACATGTATTTATTTTAATTGCCTAGAGCAGGGGTCGCCAAAATAATCGATAACATTCTTGAGGGTCAATCTGGGCTAAGGGGTAATTTATTTGTTTGCAAAACACAATATATAAACCACTAATAATGAATCTTGTCGGGGTCAAAAAAAGGTTTTGAAAATTTCAATGAGTGTCAATGTCAAGTTTGGCAACCCCCGGCCTAAAGTCGTATGCTCGAATGACTCATAACTTTTGACTTGTTATACCAAAACTCTTATTTATATATATAAAAACTATTACATATTAAACTCATGCATATATATATATAAAAAAAATGGTATTTAACGCGTTCGCAATTAATACAAATACAACCAACAACAGAAGCATGCCATTCTGTAAATGCTTGAGTATAAGGTTATAAAACATTTGAGTATAAATATATTTCCACCCAGATACAAAAAATAATCAGTTGCTATTTTGAATTGTGTACCCTACAAATATTTTATTCTCATCGCTAATCAACTCGAGAACCTGAAGAGGGAAGAAATTTAGGAAGATAGAGGTTGTTATAGTCTTAATTAAATCTTAAAACTATTTGGATGGTAAAATTCTTGAGGATACACATTGATATTAACTGCATTTAATGGCACAAATCACCAATTGGCAGTACATTATTCAGTAAAAGCATTCCATTTTGCAAATACTTGACTCTATCAACCTTTTTATCACATGTGAGGATTTCTTCCGAGATAATTGTGCTCTCAGTTAGATGCGTAGTTAAATGGATGGACAATTCTACTTTACGTGTAAATGAAGCAGAACAAAGCTTGCATGTGAATTCATTAATGTGTTTATGCATCCTCTTCATATGTGATTGTAAGACATGCTTAAATGTAAAACTACTGCCACAGAATTCACAATTAAATGGCTTTTCTCCAGTATGGATCCTCAAATGTATCTTTAAGTGAGATGGTCCTGCATACACTTTACCACACGTTGGACACTCAAAATTTGGATCGCCATGCATTTGATTATGCCTCTCAAATTTACCTGTTGAATTGAAATCCCGTTGACATGTTAAACACGTCAAAACTTCGCCATTTTTGTTTTTTTCATCAGAGTGAATTGTTCTGACGTGTCTATTTAACGAATGCTTTTCGACAAAATGTTTTAAGCATATTTTACATTGATGTTGTTTCTCTAGATGTGTCCACATATGTCGTTTTAACGTAGGCGCTTCTTTAAAAGATGCTTTACAAATTTTACATAAAAATGGACGCACGTTAGAATGGACCAAGCTGTGATGTGACAGTGCTGATGGGCTTTTCAATCTTTTTTTACATATTTGGCACATTAGATTGATTTTATCAGAATCTTTCACAGTGTGTTTATCAAGCATGTGTTTCATTAACTTATCGGCCCCTTTGAATGCCATACCACACAATCTGCAGACATGCAAAGCGCCGTCCCAATGAATTTTCTCATGGCGCTTTAGCGAGCTCATTGCTTTGAAGATCTTTTTACAATGAGAGCAAGAGAATTGTGAGTCATTTAGTTCATTTTCCCCAGATTCATCGGATGATTCGTGACTTGTATTATTTTCAAAATACTCTTCAAAGTGATTCTCTATGAATGCATCTATGTCGGTGAACTGTGGAATTAAATAAAAGATTTTCAATTAGTCACCATTATGCTATGAAAGTTGATTTCACTGCACTAAAATATACTTTTTGGCTATACTGTGAAACTTCCTTTTTTCAACTAACAATAAGGATTATTGGAAATACTATAAGGCAGTGCTTCCCAAATTGGGGGTCGCGACCCTTTTTGGGGTCGCAGGATTTCTCGC
>JAGVSQ010001364.1:0-27726 GCA_022683975.1 Rhyacophila evoluta | reverse complement strand
AAAAAATTTAAATAATAACGAAATATTACAAATCATATTCGTTACACTCTCAAGTAATATAATGACCTCAGTGACCAAGCAATTGCATTTTAGTTTTTGTGAACAGTTTTATGTGTACGTAGTTGTCTTGTGCGAGCTTGTTCGAGTGTGAATTTGCCATTCGTGTGATTTTCATGTGCGTAGTTGTTATGGAGGTAACCACCTTATCTTTTATTATTACAAAAGAAGCTCCAGAACTTTAAGGTCCTTTGGGGTACAGGTGGTTCTAAACTTCACTTTTTTACAATTCCTCTATTCGTACATTCTAAGTAATTTTTTTATTAATATCGTATAAGCCGGATTGTAGGCTTTAACGTGGTTAATGTCCATTACTTTTTACCATTATAAAAAGTGCAATTTGAATGGAGAACATATATTATCTCAAGTGCGTAGGGTTATACACAGTGTGTTCCAAGACTCTTTTTCGGAAAAATATAAATAAATGCAAAAATCAGTTAGTTAAAATATGTTTAAACAAAAAAAAAACATTCTACTGTGTACTACCTCTCAATAACTTGATAATATATAGTTTTGTATCCATCTTTACAATGTAACGTTAAATACCTTTGTGTAATTATAAAAAAACTATTCAGTATATTATAACTTATTAGCAATTAGAGAGAAAGAGAGGAATTATTCCAAACGGCTAGATCAGTCAGTAAAAGATATCCGCATGGACATTTTGTCTCTTTTGTTTCACGCCAAAATGATGAAATAATTTTAAAGTCAATAATAATAATTTATTAAATAGGTGTTAACATTGGTTACCATGTGTAATATTTAATAAGCAAACAAAATTGAATTTCTAAAGTAAAATAAAATCGATCGGGACAATTTTAAAGAAACCTTTTTATATTCTACAAAATATTATAAAACATTCAGAGAAAAGACGTGAGTTTTCCAAACTTCTGTTACCTTCAAAAAGCTTCCCATTGTGTTTCACCACTGTAGCTTTTCTCACACAGAAACACAAGTCTTAGTCTCGGAGAACGTCTCATCTCACATCCGGTCGCATCCGGCAGGCTAATAGTTCATTTCCGGGGTCTAACGGCTTTTCCCTGAACTCTAGCTGCTAACTTCAGGTAGAATGTCTTAAATGGCTACTGCTCACTTGGATGCTTTACGTTTAAGCTTCTCTTTAGTTTTTATTTCCATCGATCCTATTGAAAAAATCCTTTGTTACAAAACGTTTACAATACAAAGTTTTTGGATGATATTATAAAATGAGAAGACATTTTGCAACCGCACTTAAAATATACTTATCCGTTTTCAGTGTGAAATATTTATGACCACCATGTTGTGTCTACAAGGTTCTCTGTCCTCCGTCAGTCACTTTTTATTCCTCCAGGATACACCAGTGGATAGTACTCGATGCAATTCCAAGACAGCAGAATTCGGTTTGTCAAAAGAACATCGGCATCTGTAGCACGTGATCCAGGCAGTTGAAGTTTCACTACATGAATTTCAATGGAACATGAGACTGCTTGGCCCCTCTTAATTCTTCACGGTAATGCCGCATTTCTAAAAAATATATAATAACACATATCAGAGCTTTACAAATGGATTAAAATTTGAATTACATTCATTGAACATTGAAACATTGAAAGTTTATTATCACCAAATAAATTCTAAAGAAATAAAATGTCGTAGCTTAAAAATTTTAGATTAACTATTGTTATAATATAATAAATTTTCAATATCTCAATATACACAAAGAAAATATGTTAAATAAGCTCAAAATAGTTTTATTAAAATAAATTTTAAAAGAACTTAAAATTGTGCAAAGTATTTTTTAACTAGAATCGAAATGACCAAACTGGTTTTCAACAAACCTTTTTAAAATTATTAAGATCTGTCATATGAAATTATTGAAACATATCTGTCAAACGGATAGAGAGTGTGGTCGAGTCAGTGTTTCCACAACACGAAACATTTTTAATCAATTTTATAGCATGCTGGCAAAATCTTTGTAACCATTTTAGTGTTGCCACATTGTAAAATAAATCAGCATGCATGCTCAGTGGCCTACCAATAAAAAGCGTACGTTTCTTACGGGTTCAATTTTCTTTATTTTTTTTCTTATCACTGCTACCCTACGGTAAAGAGGTTTTGTTGTGGAAACTTACCAAATACTTGGTCGTTTTAAAAAAATGCTTATTTGACCTATACATAGAAAGTTTAAAAAATGGATTATTTTTGTGTGATCTTAAAATTTATAAGTTCATTAAAAATAAGCAAAGTTGCCATTTGCGAATTAATAGTGACAAAGGAAAAAGCATAGAAAAAAAAGGTTTCAACACAAACAAAAAAATAAAAACATCACACCATTATTGGCATAATTCACGCATGTGACGTAACTAACATAAAGTGCTTTGTAAAGTACGACGAATGTCCTAGGAGCAGCTTATTCAACTCTTGGTTGACGTGTAAAATAGTTTGGATAATTACGTTTCTTCTTCTGAATCATTTTTTCATTGAGTCATTTTTTCTCACTTCTCGCTTTATATTTTTAAATTTCTTAATTCAATATTCATTTTCACTAATCAAGAGCCAACTCGTCTAATGGATGGCCAAAGGTTCTTAAAATGTAAGTTGTGTCTTTCAAATAAAGTAAGGGTTCACTCTCAAAAGATTTGATTGAAATTCTTCAATTTACCACAGAAAAATATGGAAAATTCGACAAAACTGATAAAAATATTTTGCCGCTACCGTCTTATGATTTTAAGCATATGAAGAGTATGGACGCACATGTACATCCGTGCACCTTATCGACTTATTTTCAAAGCCATTATTTTAATTTTGATTAAAATGTGTTTATTTTTATATAAATACAAGACAGATTTACCAATAATATGTGGAAGTGATAACAATTTTATCATATGTTTTAGGCTAAAATGAAAAAAAAATGAGAAAAAAAGCATTGGTCAATTTTGTTATGCTCTTTTTATAATTATTATGTTGTGTGAAAAACTAAAAAACACATAAAATGTAGCGTAAATGAGTTCTATGGGCTCAAATTTATTTTCAAGTGTTCCTTTGATTCCTAAATGAGAACGGTCACTTACGGTAATATCATACATACTTTTAGCAATTTTGAATTAATTTCAGATTATTTTGTTCGTTGATTAAAAACAAAATAGCATTATTTGCAAATCAGCATATCCAAGTTGATTGATTTTATGGTGTTAGTTGAATTGATAGCAGTGAATGATTCTATTACTTGAACTTGGGTGCATAAAAATTAACTCACTAATACAATGGTTAAGTAAATTTGGTTTACATTTGCCACTTCAAATTAGAAAATAAACGTTTATTTGCCCTTGGATGAGTGTTATTTCATATCTGACATACCTTAAATATCATCGATAATCACTCAACTCTAAGCGCTTTAGTCTTCTATTATATTATTAAAAGCTTTTATTTAACTTGACATAAAAGTACGTGAGTACCACAATTGAAAAATTTTTAGTGTCAAGACGTAGTTTATTCTTTTTCTTCACAAATCTTTTCCACTAGTCACAAATGGGATAGAAAAAACTCATTAATATTGTATAGAATCTACGATCTTAATTTTGTATTCTCGTTATTGTTTACGACAAATAATTACATCCCTAATTAATCCACTAAGTTCCAGTTGCTATAATCGTATAATCTTCAAAGGTTCAGGTCATTAGCGCGACCTCTATTAACCCTCCTTCTCCCCTTCTATGTCGTATCGTACGCCACTGATATTGTAATAATTAATTTTATCGATTATAGAATTCCATAAAATACCAATCCTTACTAACGATGTTTGCGTAATACCTTAAGGAGGTTAAATATTAATTCCCTCATACGACTTCGCTTTAGAAGCAACCTGAAAACTATACTTGATTCCGTGAATTTAATTAGTACATATCGATTGTGGAAAAGAAAAAGGACTTAACCCAGACAATTTTATTTTTACAAAAGATCAAAATACGTCTATTTGATGATTTTGAAACAATGTCAAAATATAACATAAGAACAACCTTGAAGTGACTGAAAAGTAAAACTGATTTTTTATACTAATGTCGTTTTAAATATAAATCATAATGGTAAGGGAAAAGGACGTAACCCACACAGAATAAATTTTACAGCAGACACAAAAAACTTATATTTAATTATTTCGGGTCAAAATAAAATTATAATTTTATGTGAATACAACTTTGAAGTTCATGAAGACTAAAACTAATATTTTATATAACTCAATATGATATTAATTATTATTAATCAAGTTATTTAAGAAAACCGATAGAATTGATGAATTGGAAGCCTTTTTTCCTGGTCACAAATTTCATAGCCCATCCTTTTTTCAAACTTAAAAGCTGAATTTAGACACTTCAGAGTTGTATTTATTTAAAACTATATTCTGTTGTAATTTGAATCAAAATAATTAAAGATACGTTTTCGTGTCTACTGTAAAACTTGTCCTGTGTGGACCACGACCAATTTCTTTACCACAGTTGATATGATTCACATTTGGAACGAAATTATTATTATAAATAATAATGATAAAGAAATCAATTTTAATGTTTTTTCTTAAATAAATTTTTAAATTATTATCAGGTTAAGTTAATAAGATACCACTTTAAGCCTAAGCTCACTTCAAGATTGTGTTTATTTAATATTTTTAATTTACCCCAAAATTATTAAATAAACATTCCTTTAACCTCCTGTAAAATGTTTTCTATGTTGATGACGTCCTATTTTCTTTATGCAATAGTAATGTCAAAAAAAATAAACATCAATTTTGCATCTATGAATTACCCACATACTATTTTGGTGTACACGTTAGTATGCTTTTAATATCACTTCAAAGATTTAAACATCTAATATTTCTTAATTGTATGAAGTTATTTGTTAAGTACAAGAATGTTAGTTCTTGTAACAACCAATTTGACAGTTCAATCGCTTTAATAGTTTATCGAATGATTTGATTATTATTGTCTTAGATGAATGCACTGCTGCATGAAGGGTTTTCTAATCCCATTTTACTCGTATAAGTAAAATATATAAGATTAGATAATATATGCTTGCAGAAATTAATTATCTTGTCTATCCAATGGCTTGTATACTTTGTCTCTTAACAATATCACTAAATGTTAAGGTTGGTTGACTAATTCTCTCCTCTTTGTTTTAATTGTCTTGTGCTTTTCGAATTAAGGTTTGAATTGGCGGGAAATTTTCTGAAAAATAAATTTTCAACAAATGATAAATATATTCGTATTTTTATTTTATTCAAGCAACGTCATCAGCATCATATATATATTCCTGAGAATTACTTCCTTAAGCTAACTATTTAAGTAAATTATCATATATTTTGTATAATATTTACAGCACCAAGTGAATGTGAATCATATTAACTTTTGTAAGAAAAAAGAACGTAGCCCACACAGAAAAAATATTACAACAAACATAAATGCGTATATAATTATTTTGGATCAAAAACAATTTTAAACGAATACAACTTGGAAGTACATGAAGACTAAAATTGGTATTTTATTTATAATATTAATTTAATAAGAAATTTAAGAAAAAACAATGAAATTAATGCTGTAGAAGTCATTTTTCCTAGTCGTCAATATTAGAAGTCATCCTATTTTCAAAAGTAAAAGCTTAATTTAGGTAATAATTTTTCATCTGCAGATTACAAAACCTTTTTGATAGAACTTTGATTGAGTTGAATACATTGCAATTATCAGTCATAAACTGTTTTTTAAAACTGAGGATTACGTATTTTTTCCTTTCTCAAGTTGATGTGACTTCAAGATTACCATTTCACAAGAAATTCTTGCAATTTCCAGATCTAATTTCGGCAAAAAAATCACAAAATTGATTGTCAGTCAAATTCTCGGCTCATTGGAAATCTAGTGTACTTATGCTACTGAGCCACAGTAACATAAGTACTGTAGCTTATTGGCATGATAATATAATATACAAATTTCCATATACTTAAAATTTATATGTTTCACTCTTTTTATTCTTTAAATATGACAGATAATTAAATATCAATTGACATAAACTTTAATATTGAAAATCAAAGTATTTTTTTTAATGTCTTTTAATTTAAATGTTTACTTTGCAATTGTTAGAAATGGTATTTTCTTGTAATGTAACAGATAAGTATACACTTCATTCATAAGTTTCAATTATAAAAAAATAATATTTTTAATCTGCTTTTGAGTGAACATATTTTGTTTCATTATATTTTTTATGGACGAACCTTATCTTGTTTCGTAGATAGTGAAAACTTATACGTTTGTATTAGGTTTTTTTACGATCTGTGCTTAATCTTAATGCTCTATTCATGGTCGGCTTTTATCTCCGCCAAATCTTTTTATAGATGCTAATTTTCCCGCAAATCGTTTTTCCAAGAAAACAGGAAAATCTTTTCCGGGGAAATTCAACTGAGCAACAAACTCCGTTTTGTAATCGCTTTCAAAATGAATTCATTGGTCGTCTATTTCTGATTTTTGTGCGACTATTTAAATGATTGATCAAAGCTTACAAATTATCATGTATTCTTGAAATTAAACATACTATAAACAAAACATGGTATGACAAAATATTTTTCATACAGATCGATTTTCTGTAGGTTGACAAACATATTATCAAATTTTCATCTTTGAATTTAAAGGAATTCTCATTTTGCTCAAATTAGAAGTCAAGCCCAAAAAAGAAACCCTTAACATTGCTATATTTTTTACGCATTAGTATATTTTTATTATCGAAACAAAGTACTTAAATTAAGTGTCTAACTAGAACAACGTCTTCATACCATAGATAACGTATGTTTCGCTAAAAAAATCAGAAGTTACTTTAATCTTCAACAGTCTTTACATCCAGTATACCTTATATGTATCTTTATATTTCTATATATACCATGTTCGTTTCAAATGTTCATTTATAGCTCTATACAGTGTGAATATTTCCGCTCCAAATTTTATATATGGATCTCCGCAATGTGAAAAAATGCATGGAAAGATTGTTTTTCACGAGAATATAGATTTTAAAATAATTGCTTAACTCAGTAGACATTCAATCCTACATTTTCAGATTATTTAAAATCTAGGAAAGGTGGGAACGAACCCATAGTTCTCGGATGCGAAGCGTGCACGTAATCTTTACGCTATCAGGGAGACATAAGCTATTTTACTGTGATAAGCTCTAGTGGTATTTGAAAATCAGCCATATCTTTTAGCTATAAATTGATGATATATAAAGACGGTAACCAAACAGACAAAAATTTCAAAGTCTATTAATTTATTTGCAATAAACAGAACTCAAACTAAATAGCAAAATAATATGTCATATCTTTCATAAACATACATTTGAGTGCGCAAGCGCAAGCTTAAATGTTATTCTTTCAAGAAATATTATCTATCTACTACAATTGATTACATTGTGAAATCAATAAAAAGCTGCATTTTAATTTCGAAAAGCTCTCCATGTCATACCAGAAATTAACCACTGTACGGTATTGTAACGTTATACCTTGATGTTGCCAATGCCTCAAAAGCATCTCAACCAGAGTTACCTCTTCTTTAAGGTAATTAAATTTCGCAACTTGGAAATTGGTAGTAATTATATTATATGTAAAAGATGTATTTGGTGGGGCAACGGAAACAGGAAAACACGGAAACGGAAAAGAGGCGATTGGCTGGTGACAGAGTTTCTTATAGACGTCTTACACTTAAGAAGTGAATATTTTATCATAAATGAAGAAGCGGAATCAATAAAAGGTAATTAAAAAATTATTATTAGAGATTCTTAGGTAGCTAAGAGGTTGGCATGTTTCAAAGACGGAAATTGCTGGGTCAATTTCCTTCATCCGAATTTCCATTTAAAAAAAATTAAAATGCTGGACTAGACCACTGACAGATTTATCACTACGATGTGAAAAAAAAACTTATCCAGATTTACTGCAAAGATCAAAATACTCTATTTTTGGAGCAGAAATCTTCACACTGTGTAGAGTCATATATTTATAGAGTAAAATATCCATACTGAAAATATTATAGCTTATTTATAAAAGACATTTAATCAATAAAAAAGTGGAAATTTATTTTATAAAAAACATATGAAAAATAATATAGTTGAAAATACTAAGTAATACATGTTGACTGTGGACGTAACCTATACAGATTTTTTTATAGCAGACACAAAAAACGTTTATAGAATGACTTCGAGTCAAAAAATTATATAGCCACAGCCTTGAAGTACACGGAGACTAAAACTGGTGTTTTATTTACTCAATACGATATTAATTTAAAAAGTTCTTCAAGAAAAACAAACAAAATTGATTAAGTGGAAGCCCCTTATCCTGGTTGTTAATTTCACGTGACATCTTTTTTCGAACTTAAAAACTAAATTAAAAACTAATTCTGCATTTTTAGCTTATATTTATTTTTTAAATCGTGTATTAACCGGTTGTATGCCACAAACATCTATGTAAGCTTTATAATCCCGTGCACGGCAGGCTACTCATAAAAAATCCGCGTCTAAAGACGCTGTACTTTATTAACACTCAATATTTAGCCAAGTTTCACAGTTCTTAACAATCATCTCATACTTTAAATGCATAGTGACATCCCTTAGGACTACTGTAAAATATTAAGATACTTCATATTGTCAAGAAATATTGATATTATTATTAGGTTTATATTTTTCAAAAAAATGCCGACCTCCCGGGTTCCGCCATATGAATTCCTTCCGGCATTCAAAAATTTAAATCGTATACATTATGATTATCGAATAAAATATTTTTTGAAAAATTTTGGGTTACGTGCTTTCTTCTTTTCCACAGTCGAAATAATGAGAGAATTTCAAATAGAAATAAATACCTGCTAAGTGATTTAAATAGATTCTGTAAAAGAAATTTATAAAGCAATATCAATTTATGCCCACTCTCACTCAAGTGTAAGATATTCATAACCAAGATAATTTATCAAACGCGACCATTGTTCTCCTCATCGGCATTAGTTCTAGACTTTGGAATAAAAAATATACGATCAGTATATAAAAATAAAATCACCACTAGAGTAAAATAAATATCATTTGTATTATTATAACTACATAAAAATTCTTCTAATCTCTAATTTCCGTTTATACAAAAAAAACGATAATAAAAAAATATATAATCTTTCTCAATAAAAATAATAATTTCTCGTAAAATAAAAAAGTGTTTTTTTTTTAAATTAGCTGTGGCCAATTTTCTTTGTTAGTTGAGATGGGAGATAAGTAAAGATTACCGCTTGGTTCTTTTTATATATTATATACATAATATAGTATATCGACAGAATATTACTATCGTATTATGTAACTTAATCTGAGATCAAACTTGACCTTTGATATTTTCAAGGCTTACCTTGTTTTTCTTATGTAACTAGGTTGGGTAATTTCAGCTGAAAACTGAATAAAGTTTATAACTCTTCAGGATATTACATCGTGTATTTTATAATATTAACTTTATAACTGAGCTTTATCTGGGATAGATTCAAACTATTCAAAACTTAATTTGTCTATTCTATTATTACAATTACAATAAAATATTTACTGGCGATGATCTAAAAAAATACAAGCATCACAGTTAATTTAGAAATTGCAGTCAAAATGGCATATAAAATTGTGTGTCAATATTTTCATTTTTGCTGTTTTATAGGAATTCTTGTGACAGATAAATACACACATTTATTTTCTGTTTTATATAAAACGTAAAATTTTCAGTAAAAAAAAACGAGATAAGCAACGATAGATATTCAATACAGAGATGTGAACCAGCAATCTTTAACGCCAAACAAAGAGCAGGTATTTAGTAATTTGTTTATTGACGATATTTAAGGAAAATTACGTACAGTTTGTTATAAAAAACGGAATAATTCTAATATAAGTGATACTTATGTGGATATAATTTTCGTATTGAACTAAATTTCTTTGGTAGTCGATATATTCCATCTGAGTGAAAGTGAGTTCAGATAGATTTATTAGAAAGGATCCAAAACAAAATTTCACTGATTTATTAACATACATTATTCATAAAAAATTAAGATACACAAATTTCAATATCGTGCTGCGGACACCGATTTTTTATTAGATTTTTTTAAATAAATAATTAGATATACGATATTGTTTGAGCGATTGGTTGAGAAAAAGTATCATAAAAAAAACTGTGGAGGTGTATACATTCTACTAAAGAGGCCAAATATCATCAAAAGTTCATACGTTTACTAGTATCAGTCAATTAAAACATATATACATATATGTACATGACAAAAACACCTCATATACTGCACTACAAAAAGTTACAGAACCTGAACATTTTACAATATTTTTTTATGACAATATTTAAAAAAAATGTGGAATTCAATTAAATGGTATTAACTAAAGGAAGTTATTTTCGTATCTTTCTAATTTTTTGCTTTGTGGTATACGAGGTATTGCTTTATTATGAGCTATATACGTATAAGAAGTTTGGCGGATGATATTATCATGAAAATAGCTTTGAAATCATTTGAGCGAAGCGTTTTGCCTGTCTTCTGGCCAATCAATATTCTATAATTTCGTTTGCTTAACATCCTTGCAATCTAACTTTGTGGTAACCAATTTGAAGTGAGTAAACTGAAAACTATTTTATACTTGTAAACTTCCTTATGGGTAACGATCTAGTTCCGTTCTTTTGGCATCTTCGGGTTATACGTATACAAACAATCTACGTGTATACTTTGATAAAAACATATATAAACAATAATATATCGACTGCACAAAATACAATTAGACGTAGCCTATAGATTTTTCTTATAATCACAATGTGTATAATTTAATTATACGTTCTATTAAAAGTGCTCCAAATGCCGAATTAATTAATATCTTAATTTAGCTTTTAAGTTTCAAAAAATATTGCTTGTGAAAGGAAAAAGAACTTCTACTGCATCAAATTATTGTTTCTTTTTCAAATAACTTTTTAAATTAGTATCATATTAGTTAAATAAAAGACCAGTTTTAGTCTTCGTGCACTTTACGGTTATGTTCATTTAATATTATATTTTTACATGTTAATTAAATAAAGAAACAAATTTGTCTCCATGCCCTTCATAGTGTCTATTTAGTATTTTGACACAGTTGATTTAGTAAAATTTGAAAAGTCGTGCAAAACAGTTACATTAGTTTCTCGTACTTATAGATTAGAAATTAATTAATTATTTTTTTATTTATTTTCCACCGGAATCATTTCATAAAACGGTGTTTATATGGGCTATAAATAATACCACTGTGCGGGTAAACTTTCATTATGGTCGTATTTAAGTTTCATCATCGCGATAAGATTCGCCGGCAAAAGGGTGAGCTATTCGCCAATGTTAAGGGATCATCTTGGCTTAACTGGAGCTTTTACAACGTTATACTAACTGTAACGTCTACGTGAACCTCTTCTACTAAGAGATTTTCGCACATCGGTAACAGTAAATTACATGAAGTTCTTATAAAATAATGTACTATATTGTATATATCGAAAAACTCAACTGTGCCATTATGGTATTATAAACATAATGCGTCCTATGAATAAACGCATATACGTTGCCAAGAACAAATTTCTCATACTTTTCTTGGAAAACATTACGCATTAAAGAATATATAAGACTTTCCATACTAAAAACTATACAATTGGCACGTCAACTTTAGAAAGAAAAAAATTGTAACCCATACAAAAGTATTTTTACAGGAGATAAAAAACGTATTTATAATAATTTTGATTAAAAATCAAAATATTAAATCTACACAAACTTAAAGCTCACGTAGACTAAAACTCGTGATTTATTTACTCAATATGATATTAATTCAATAAGCTATTTAAGAAAAACTAATATAATTGTAGTATTAGTCATAATTCCTGGTCGCTAATTAGGTGGGGCATTATTTTTTCTAACGTAAAATCTAAATTTAAATACTAATTTTACAGTTGCAGATTACATCCTTTTGATAAAACTTGGCTTATTACATGTGCATTGTGATTATAGAAAAAAAAAATTTAACTAAGTCTATATTGTATCACTGGTAATGTTACATTTTTTTTAATTTACATGATTAGTTAGTTTTGCTTGTTATTTTCTATTTTTAATTTTATATTTGTATTCATTTTGTAATATTGACGATAGATATAGTCATATTAAAAACAAATAAAATGATGTTCTTGTCAAAATACTTTTGTATTTTCGATTATCCGTTTGCAAAATCTGTTTACAGACGTGTCTTATTCTCTACATAAAAGCTTTAGATAAGACAAAAGAAAGCACACATCAAAAAGCTTGCCTCAATACTGTGGAGTCAAAGCAAGCGATAAATCCAAAAAGAAAGAGTCAGATCATCTATATGCGAGTCGCCACAAAGACCAAGCCACGATTTTTCAATTCTGCTCACAACCTTTCATTTTTCCCTTAAGTACGATTAAGACAAATCAAATCATCCCCACGAGGGTTCGATACAGACTCGGAGAGGGAGCGTCAGTGGGAAGAGCCCCTTGTTATTCCCGAGGGATGCCTACCGTGATCGCTAGCTGACCAGTGGCGGATTACGACTTCAACGTAAAGGGTTCTATTACACCATAAACACAAATATATTTAAAATTTAGTAACAGTTTACTTAAACTTAAAAAATATACATACCATTAATTTTCGATAGAATTATAAATATGGAAACAATTAAATGGTTTTTTTAACATTTACACAACTCATCCTTATACCAGCCATTGAGTCAAACTATTACGCATCTTACACAGTATTTTTAATATTAAATAATAATCCAGCTAAACCAGTAATGATCTCGCTTATTTTTGGTAAAATAATGTACAGTAAACAATTAACAAACACTAACAGTTTTCATAAATATTCATAATAATTTCAATAGAAGGAGAAGAAAAATTTATTTAAATGAAAATAACTAGTGCTACCTTCAACTATATGTGAATTGTTAAAGATTCAAATTAATACTACGTAAAAACCAAATATTGCCCATTCAAAATGTACAATCTGACAAGGTTTTTTACGGTTGTATATCAGGACACTAAACAAAGACTCAAAGTTGATTATTCTAAACTTTGGATATATACTCTTACGTCTTCGGATTGTAGGCATACGGAATTATGGTTTGGTCAAAAAATGGAGAGATTGGACAAATAATGAAGCCAATCGTGACTACAATTTTATTTACTGAATGCGTACTAACACTTTGGTTGGGATTTCTTAAATGCACCATTTCATGTTAATACGCTCAAATATGCTTACCATATCCGTTCCAAACATGGAGCATATCAACCTACGCAGTGTGAAGATATCCAAATTCTAAAAGTGAAGTATATAAATTTATTCTTCACAAGAATTGCTTGTCAGACAATTTTTCAACCCAATGGGCTACCAGTACCGCGTTTTTGGTTCTTTATTGTAGAAATTGACATGCACTTTTGTGTTTGATTATCACATCTCTACGATACTTATCTTAGGAAGTACATATTTAAAAAGAAAAAATACTTTTAGTTACAACATGAGTTTCCGTCATCCGCAATTTAGTGCACGCAAAATAATGTATGGGGAATTTTCTCGTGGGGTACTTTTTTTCGTACTAATTACGTTCGTTACGCTATAAGATCTACTGTGGAAAGGAAAAAGAACGTATACACATAAAACAAATTTTACAGGAGTCACAAAAAACATTTATTCAATGATTTTGAGCCGAAGTCAAAATATGGTATAAAGACAATCTTGAAACTTTCAAATTTTATTCACTCAATATGATATTAATTTTAATTGTTCAAGGCAAACCAATAAAATTTACTAGGCTTACTTTTTTTCAATCTTAAAAGCTAAATTTAGGCACTAATTTGGCACTCTCAGCTTACATCCTTTTGATGGAACGTATATTGAGTTGGATACATTCAGATTATCAAATAAAAGCTATTTTAAAAAATTGAGCGTTACGTTTCAACATTCGTTATAACGTATGTGGTTGTGTAGCAGGTTGTAAAAATTAAGGAAATTGAAAAATTTAATTCTTAAATATTTCTACATTAGCACCCCCACTGAATTAGTTTTTTCTCCCATTTGACCGTCACTGTAGTGTTACAGATTCCATTTTCAGGAGACATTTTACTACCGTACAGCATTCGTCCGGCCATCCATCTTTACGAGTGACTTGGTGGACTCATATTGCTGCTTGTAGATAGCTTTTTATTTTTTAAAGTTTTTTTTCACCATAAATTCAAGCAACGCTATAATATACACATAAAAAAAATATTTCCAAAATAGAAATACTTTTTCCATTTAGCTTTCGGATAGAGCTTTTTAGAAAAACATGCTTTATTAATTTATTATATCTACCCAAGTGAGCGTGAGCATAAATATTTATTTAATAAATATCTATATTATGATCTCTCTAATGGCACACATACACCTACAGTCCGCCTGAAGTCCGACAACTGTCAGTCCATGACGATAATTAAAATTGAAGCAGGCCACACATTAGTTAGTCTACATTGATAGTTATGTATGCCATACTCTTATATGGCCTGCCTCAATACTAATCATCTTTTTTGGATTGACTGAAGGTGTATGGGTACCATAACTCACTAGGCTTATTCTCTTTGTTTTATTTTTTCTCTTTAGGTGTAATGTAATTATGAATGCATTTTATCTTTATCGTCTTTGATATTTATTTTTTATGTTAAACGTTTTATATTAATTATTTCTGATAATTATATCAATATATAAAATATAATAAAAAAAATTAGTAAAGAGATATATTAATTATCTTATTTTTTGTTATTTTCGATTATCTAACTCAGAGAATATTATATAAATACAATGCTGTTATTATATGACACTGTCATATCAAAATTTTCAAATATTTAAAATGTAACAAATAAAGATGCATTCAGCTCAATAACTAGCTAACAACCGATAACCATAAAAAAATAATGAGGAAACATTAAAAATTTTCGTATGGAAGCAAAGGTAATCGAGATCTGGTCTAATCTAGCTAATCTTTTATTGAAAATGAAAATAATAAACTTCAGTTTATTTGTAGGATTTCAAAAGGCACATATTGTCTTTGCAATGTATACATTCTGTCAGTGCCGGTCTATGGTTGCAACTCATGGCAGCCAGCAAACGCCCAACGCAGGCATCTGTTATCAAATTTATGTATATTGCCTTTACCTGACCACATGTTTACTATCCTTGAAAAGGGTCTTATTTTAAACTAATTATTACTAATTTTCACTTTAAGCCATCGATGTGGAAAATTGTTAAAATTCAATTTTTAAAAATGTATTGCTCCAATTAGCACAGAAATATTTTTTTTCCTCTTAGAATTAATGCAGGCTGAACGTGTTAAAAATACATATACGTTATCTGTTTCTAATGAGGATGCATCATTAAGTTTGTTTATGATGAGATTAAATTACCAATATGTCGTCATAATATGATATTATAGGGTTGGTATATCGAGTACAAAAAAAAAAAAAAAACATATCAATAATGTATATTTTAATTCCATTTTTCCAAAATAGAGCAATCATGTGGCTTCAAGAAAATTTCTCAAATACCTTTAAGTATGTATTTAAATGAAAATTGTTTTTCATTTCCTGAGTATTTGACATTTGGTCTATACAACAAATTAATTCTATAATGATGTTATGAAGAGCTTTTAGTTGGATAATTCGAAAGTATAACAATTTCTCATAATTTATTGCTCAATATCCCGTAGCGTGAAAATAAAGCTCCACTCTAGAAGTATAAGAGAGTTGACGTTGTATAGAGGTTGTCATAGCAACGGAGAACAAGAAACGTGATGTGATTACCAGTCGTCGTGTTGAAAACTAAGATAAAGCCACCTCATACAGCCTCTTAAATGGATCTGTAATAAGCGTGACAGGACTTACCTATACGCTGGAGTCCAGGTATCTAAAATTCTGAAACGATCCTTGGCGTCTTAAAAATTACTGAAAATACTGAACCGTTTTAAAAATACTTTTTTAAATCGATCACATCCTTTTGAAACATTTTGAATTGTCATTTTGAAGTCGTTTTTTAAATTTTAAAACAAAATTACTATAATATTACGCATGCAGTAATATCATAGACCAGGAATTCTCAAACGTAGGCCGTGGCAGGAATTTTGTAGACAGTGGCGAAATTTTTCAGACTCTTTTTGCTTGTTGGATATAATTAAATGGTATTTTCAATATTTTACTTTATTTTTGCTTGCTGAATTTGAGTACATTTTTTTACATGTATAAGAATTTATTTTTCGGGGACGCGAATAAAAAAGTTTGAGAAGTACTACCATGAACGAAAATTCAATTGTCTTATATTGAATTTTTGAGAATTTTGAAATGATTTTTTTATAATTCGCTTAAAAAGTAGTGTTACAAAAAGAATTTACAATTACAAATAATTTAAAATAAAATGTTTATTGTTATAAATTTATCAAAAGTAGTAGAAGGTGTAAATAACATATTAAATTTAAAGTAAGTAAGACTAATGAGAAAATTTAAAAAGAATAATAAACCATTCTAAATAATTCCAGTAAATTAAAAGAATCATTTTAACTCGCTCCAACTCGAGCGGAAAATACGTCACGCAATTTTACTATTCCACAACATTAAATTGCACGAAGAAATGGTGTTTTATTTCCCCAATGTGATACTGTTTTGATAAATTATTTAATAAAAATTAATAAGATTGATGTGATAGAATCTTTTTTCCTGCTCGCAAATTTGATAGATTGTCATTTTTTTAAACTAAAAAGATGATTTATAATATGCACTAATTTGTCCTTTGCAGTTTATATATTGTTGACAGAAAGTATTTTAAGATGAATACATTGTGATTTTCAAAAAAAACTATTTTGATAAGCTACTCTCTTTCCTTAGTAAAGCTATGATAAAATAATACATCTAACTGTGTTGTTGGTGATTTTAAAATGATATTTTAGAGTTAGGGGTTGCGTGCTTGAATTTGAACTACTGAATTTAAAAAAAGCAGTTCTGGATGTCCAATGAATTGAGAAATTGGCTAACAAACTTTTCCGTAAAAAGTTTATCAAAACATCTTTGTACACTATTGATATCAATATTCTGTATATTTGGAACAGATATGGTTAAAAATGATTTACTCTACGTTAATAAGTAAACTTAATTTATCTCAAGAAAAATGTTACAGATTATCGATAAATGAGTTCTGCTATTATCCCGAAAAGAAAATCCCTCATGGAATATATGACATAAACTATCTGATAGTATTATGAAACAAATAACAAAATTGATACACGTTGTCAACTAATAAGGTCTCTAATCCTTGGGTCAGCTTCATTGTCTCTTCCCACCGCGCACCACCCATCTGACCATAAATCATCACGCCAACTTGACTGGGTCTGACCTTCCAGCGGTCCTCGTATATTTTCATTACGCGCCGACACCGTGAGCGCTCTGCCAGACGCCGCTGTGTTAGGGATGATAACCCCGATATAAATCTTTGTTCTATATCTATATATTACCTGTATATGAATATATAGCTTTAGTAATATTAATTTAATTTCACTTAGTAATAAAATTTAGAAAATACCTTAAAAATATCTTCTAAAGACCTTCTTGCTTTATCACCTTGGTGGCTGACATGAACGACACAAATTATTTTGCTACCAGAAATTACGGGCTCAAATTCCATAGCTGCAAAAATTTTATGGCTAGACGCCTAACAAATTGACATATTAAAAGATACCATAGCTGTTAATTTAATTATATAATTTGAACGAATTCAATGATACAATTTCATAATGTGTATCAAGTTATATACGTTTTTTATCGATCGTCGTTAAGGTTTTAAAATATTCTCTAGAGCCTTTTAACATTTTTCGTTTTTTCATATCAAACCGTATAGTTTTGTAAAGCCTCTAATGTTTTTTTATTTATTTATTATTACAAACATTATTGAAAATAAAAACCTCTAATGTGATATATCTTGTGATAAGATAAAGTTTTTCACTATCATTGGAAATTTCAATTGTGTCACATGGGCGGTTTTAACAACCCATCGGTGATACGTAAAATTGAACCAAATCTAAAACAAATATTTAAATTAACAATAAATGCAAATGTTAAAATAGCTTCATCATTTTGGTTCTTTCATGTATACTCGTTTATTCCAAATATACAAAGGCTGATTATAATAATTCAAACCATATCTTACATTTAACAAATTTTGCAATAAACAAGACTTGTCTACTTATTTCAATATACATTATATTATATATTTTTCCTCTCACGAAAAACAAATCGATTAACAATAAAAATGTTTTTAAAATTTAATACGGTATTACTGATTTCATATTTACATAAATTTCCTTGCGGATAACATGGACGAGTTCTATAACCATGCGAAAGGCTTGATATAATAGTATAGAACCTTACTTATCAAAGCTTTATTAGGTTTTTATTCTAATATCACGCATTACTCTCTTCATATTTTAGCAATATAAAAAATTTATACAGGCATGTTCGGAAATATCTGACTGTTATACGAAAAAAAAAACAAATTAAAATATAATACTTACTCGGTTTTTTTTCGTGGTTTTTCCAGCATTATGGTAATTATATTATATTTGACATCTATCAGTTTATGTGTACAAAATGTTTCTGTTTACAAGAAAGAATCTATTTTAATTTCTGGAATAACTTAACAATATTTTGATAAAAAATTGTAAATTAGTCCATAAATAAATTGTTTGGCATTTTGAGTTTTAAGAAACTGGCGTTCGATCCTTAATTGCCTTCAAAAATATCAAATAAATGGTTTTTATTTTATTTTTTTCAAATTAATATTTTACACAATTTTTCTTGTTTTTCTTTCAAGATTTATTCATCTATAACATCAGCTTTTAACAACTGCATTTCCATTATTTGTTAAATAAAAGATATAAACTATAATATTTTATAATATATGAACGATATTCATCTATTGATATTGCTTTTATTGTTATATTAAGAAGTTTCTACACACTTGTTTTGTATATTAATGAAAATTACAATCGATGCAATATTACGATTGGTTAATAAAGTATATCAACAATATTTTGCTTAAAAAATAATAATGTTTAAAGCTATTTTTTATAAAATAAATTTGATGAAAAAAGTATGCAATATTTTTGGTGGACCCGGTGCGGAAATTTCCTTGTTCTCATACAGTAAAATATTTCATAAACTTTTCAAATGTTCAGTAGAAATTTATTTTTCTCTCTCGCAGTTCTTAAAAAGTTTTAATATCTTCATCGGTGATGATGGTGTGATTTATTTTTGAAAGGTTAAAAATATTTTTTAACTGATTGAAATTTTACGCGACTAAAATTGTTACTCACAAAATATCCTTCGTTTTTTGTTACTTGCTATAAAATTATAAGGTTTGAGCTATTTTTTTCTGGCACTTTTCTTTCGCAGTGCTTTTTATAATAATAGTTTCATCTACTTTATTTTTGTAGCACATCTTGGCAAATATTACATCATGCAGACACTTCACATACTAGGTTTCGTTTTGTGTGCGTCCAGGGTCTTTTCAACTATTAAAATACTGAAAACTCTCAATCCACTAGTTCAAAGCAGGTTAGAAAGTAGGCGGTTGTTAGGGCTTCAAATCAGTTGAAATATGACCTTATGATGGAGAGGGTTCAGAAGAAATTTCTGAGACTTCTGTAAATACAGTTGTATAAATACTATCCATAATTCCAGGCAACTGATTTTATTTTAGGCAAGCTTTATTACTGTAGCTTAAAACTCAGAAGGAATATGTATTGGGCGACGATTTCTTTTTACTAATACGTGGTGTAATCGAAAATACTGCTACTCTGGCTTTTAGAGGTCTGTGTATCTCTGATCAGCTGTTATTTATTCCAAAGAGAGAAACAAAATTGCCAGTAGTCATGCAAATACGGATTTTTTAAAATGAAATTGCCTTTTTTATTGATATCTTTCACCTAAGTGAGAGTAAGTTAAGATGGGTGCTGTATTATCACATATGTTTTTTAAATAGTATTTGTCTAATGTTTTTGGTAGACTCTCTTTTCGTTCTTTTATTAATACTCTTTAATTTTACTGTTATCTCCTATTACTTCTACAATATTTAATTTGTTTATAAATGTTGTTTTAATATGTTAAATAACGCGTAGTCTATTTTCCGTTTAAAATCACAATTATATGTGGTGATTTTTTAATCAAAATAAAGAAAGTTTAATAACCCAACCACACACTTTACTAACTAAAACATTATACCTCTTTTATAAAAAAAACAACTCTCGTAATATTTTTCCAATAACTATATTATTTTTATAAAATTTTCGTTCCCAATAAAACAATCTAACAAAAATATTAAATTTTATTATGTGCTTCTATAAGTTTAAAAAAACGAAATCAATAGTTCACATTTTCAAGATTACTGTAAGTAAAGTCATTACAACAGTATGGAAGTATACGAAATAAAAAATTCTGATAGTAAATATGAGGCTGTTTCTTCACCCTTTTCAAAAAAGATGTCACAAAAATAAAACGATTACACGTCATCGTTATTCATCCTCAGAAACAAAAAAAATGACACTCCAATCAAAGAATATGTTCATCCAAATTTACATTCGAAAATACGTTCACAATTTTAAATAAAAGCTTATTATGTAAGTACATCTTATTAAAAGCTCTCTTGGTAGGCGGTACAAAATTTATTTTAGAAATTTAAACCTCTTGTAGTAATTTTGAATTGTTAATATTATATAAAAATGCCACCCATATTTTATTAATTATTATTTTTTTTAATTCTCCTCCACCACCCGTTATACGGACGAATGCCGTGGCGTAACAAATATGCGGCGCTCTTCATAAGTGACAGAAGTATGCTAGGAGCAGCTTTCCAAGATCTTGGCGTGCACTAGAGTGTGCGTGATTCCTATTCTAACTAATTATACCCTGTTAATATCTAGCCTTGTCGAGAAGAGAGCTTTCCGTTCACTGTAAGATTTTGCAAATTTTTATTTAGAAAATTATCCTTCGTAGAAACTAAGTTGCAGTAGCCGACCGGTCCGATAAATGATCAAACTGACTTGAGAAGCTCTTCACTTTCAACCGACATAGGGGCAAGAACGTCTTGAAATTATTGGCGTTTTTACATAGATTGTCAACTTTTTCTCTCTATGTCGTGTATTTGTTACAACGCTAACGGAGGTTATACGACTGCACCAAAATAAAAAAGAAGATGGTCAATTAATTTAATTCAATGCGTTTGACTATTCGTTTATACGTTCGTTGTTTATGTTTGCGCTGATTAGGTGACCATGTAATTAGTGCAATGGATTTGTCAAAAAATGATTCTAAGTATAATTAGTTTAATAATTATTAACATAATATGTCAACTATATTATTTATTGTATGTTTCTATATTATAGATAAATACAAAAAATATTTTTACCGTGTCCGCTCCGAAAGTGATACTTTTGGATGTACACAGTATAAAGATATGCATCCAAAAATGGAATATATGGTACTCCGCAGTGTGAGAACTCATTTCAAAACATAAGTTTCTTATTAAATTAATTGTTTGCTTAACCGATTGGTCACCCAAGTCTTACATCTTTGATTTTTTTTAAATTCGGACTAGACCAAAAATCTTCGGCTTACATGCTAATCTTTCTTTATCGGGGAGACAAATTCACAATCTATATTATAATTATGCTTTATGCAAATTATTCAACTTTAGCGGAGGTCACTGAGCGTAGCAAGCAGAAAATGAGGTCATGTAATATTAATAAATAAAAATGTTTAAAAATTCAAATGTGGCTACTTTAAAAGCTCGAACAAAACTTTAAAAATCTTCCATTTCAAGACCTAACACGATTTATCATCGTGAACAGAAAGTTTAGAGCTAGTTGGCGCATTTGTGTCATCGAATTGTAAGATTTGTTGGTCGTTCATAATGGTTTATAGGGATTCAACGATTCCGGTTTTGTCGAATTTATTATATCCCACCATTGCTTTCTCACATCTGATAGTAGTTTGACATTATTTCAAAGGTGCATAATATAATGTCCTTTATACTGCAGTACCTTGTTGCTTAACAAATGTAATTAAGATCTATACTTTCATGGTTTTCATATTTATAATATAATATTACATACTCTCGCCTTACTGTCCAAAAAGCTGCTGGCTGTAGAGCCTCCCAGTAAAAAAAAACCATATTTAAATTCAAGTTATGCAAAATCTACTAAACGAATTATCACAATTAGCTATAAAAATCATTTTATTGTGTATAAAAGTCAAAGCATACAAATACAAGCTATTCTAAATAATTATACAACGTCGCTTGTAGTATGCTAACGGGAATTATTTTCGGTATTTATGTGTATGTTTTCTTACAGTCCACACTTTTTGCGCTAAAATGGAAAACTTATATAATCGATTGTGAAAAGAAAAAGGGACGTCAACCACAAAAAATAAATTTTACATGAGTTACAAAAATTGTTTATTTAATGATTTTGAGCCAAAGTCAAAACAGCACACATGCACAGTCTTAAAATGCACAAAGACTAAGCCCAGTGCCTTATTTACTCAATATGACATTCATTTAACAATTAATTTAAGAAAAACCAATAAAATTTATTAGGTGGAAGCCTTTTTCATGGTCGCAAATTTCACAGAGCATCCTTTTTTCAAAATTAAAAGCTTAATTTAAACACAAACTCGGTATTTTTAGCATATTTTTTTTTGATAGAATGTTTATTAAGTGTCATACATTTTGATTATCAAATTGAGAAATTGAGGGTTACGTTATTTTTTCCTCTCCACAGTTGATATATACCAACACTACCAAGACAATTATAAACGTGTGTATTCCCACCTATCGCTAAAATTCGTGTGTCGTTGGCATGAAATTTTTTTCAAGCTAAATTTAGATCAGTATTATCACGCAAAAACGCGTGAACGAACTGTAACATGTTTTAAGATGTCACACAGTTAATAAGAAATGTAGGATGATTTATTAAGTATTATTATTGTTACTAAGTAAATAGAAGCATTTCTACTTATATAATATTAAAGTCAAAAGATTAAAAAAGTTAACGTTCAATTTAAACTATGACTACACTACAACAATGATCAGAGCCAGCTTGACGTACCGGCAATACAGACAGTCAACCGGGGCGCCAATAAGCATATTCAAGAAGAAAAAAATGTTAAAAGAAAAAACAAAATATTGTTTCATATCAACATTTTTAAAATTCAAAAAGGCCGGTGAGTGTATATATATAAAGTAATTAATAAAAAGGATAGTTACGTTGAACGACACGCAGTTGTCAAATCCCTAGTGAAAATTCACACGGAGTTAGTTATTGTAATTGGTAGTACTGTATAAATTGTTTTAGATAGTTTTTTCTTATGGAATTTTTTATTATAATGATACTTAAATAGGACGCTGAAATTATTGAATGTACCGAGAATCAATCATAAAGCTGGCCCTGATAATGATGATGGTATAAATCTAATAAGATAAACAAACAATTTAACAAAATAGATTTAAGTAAATAAAGCTTTAAAAACGCAATCTAAAAATACGCTTGAAACAAAAAAGCTCGGAGTTTCTCTGCAATTTATGAAGGCGAATATAACTGTGTAACATTAGAGTGCTGTGTAACGAGGCAAATAAAATAAAGCGTGACGTTAGAATGGGCATGTGTAGTATTTAAATGCTAATCCTTAATCAGACTTGACATAAAAAAAAATCTCCCGAAATACAGCGGCACTTGAAAAACTTCTCTTATTAGCAAGCCGCTTGTGACAAAGTATATTCTTGAAAATATGGTCCTCAAACATTTGGAGCCTGGAAGTATTTGAAAAATATAGAAATTTTTTTAAATTTTAATCGAGCCAAAGCTGGAAAAAAGTATATCTTCTTCTTTCATATCCGCTTTAATGAGACCATGACTTCACTTTCTGTTTCTCTTTATATAACTAACCAAGATTCTCACGTCTTTCCACGTCGTTCTGTGGCTCCTCTAAAAATGCTGTGGATTTTACTTAGGGATCTAATTTACTCAAGTAGTTGTTAAAACACTTACGATTTAAGCGATGGTGATGAAGCGCATTCTTGTAAATTATTCAACAACGGAGTTTGTGTGTTTCTATCCAGTGCATTAAAAATATTCTAGTATAAATAGATGCATAACATTAATTTCAAATGGGTTAAACGTTTATCTATGAACTACATTTAAAAGGATATCTTCAAGATTTTTACTTTAAGAACCGTTATTATCCACGTGTTTCGGAACGGACACATTAAAGAATGTTTATATTTTCAAAACTTTCCGGTGTTCTATAAAGAATGAATTGTATATACCTTAGAGTGTTTATTTTATTAAGCTACTACAATTTAAAAAGCAAACAAAATAAATATAATCCACTCACATAATGAAAACACGTATTTCTAAATATATATTTACCAATATTAGGTTGTAACCTGTTACTTTGAACCCACTGGGCAAGCATATCTTATATTCGAGCATAGACAAATATTATATAAATATGTTATGTTTAATAGTTATAATACTCGATCAGCGATACCCAGTTTCAGATGAATTTGATAGATTACACACACATTGTATTCAAATACACAAAGTTGTACTTTCAGCTTTTCCCAGATATGTTGGATTTTAAAATGCATGATTAGATGCCCATTAGGTTCACCAATTTTCGTAAAAAAACAATCAGTCAAAACTTCTTCACATGACAAAGATCTATATATTTTACATTCGGAATGGATATCTTCACACTGTGTAAATTTAAATGCTCCACTTAGGCTGCGAACGTGGCTTAAAAAATGTAAGCTGTTATTATTAAAGATAAAAAAATCATTCTAGGTATTTGTATATTCTGTTTAATTCATCGCACGTGTGATATATTTGTATAAAAAGTTAATTAAAATAAAATAAATACGTCCACTTACGAACTGGCGAGGACAAACAATCATGTCGCAGTTACATTCGAGCTTGGTAAATTCACAGTCGTATTTAACAGTTGACCGTCATCAAGGTTCTAGTTATTGGGGACCTAATGGCTGGCAATTTCCATGCTAAAAGTTATTGGACGCAGGAAATAGGAGCAGTCACATCAGGGCGCGGTTCCTGCAAATTTATTCTCCCGAGAGAGGACCCTGTTTCTCTTCCCTCTAAAGAGTGCTGTACTCTTCTTGTCGTTATAGTACCTGTTATTGCTATAACATAGAGTATAATTGTACTATTTTAAACAAAAGTTTAATAACCTTACAGGTGAAACAAGTTATACAATTCGTACGTTCAAAATACAGGTGATTCAGACAAAATTAACGGGATATACTTTGTTATCTCACTGTGTTTTCATAGTATTAATTAATTTTGTATATTGTTTATTCTCGAGGGATAGATCGTCACCGCGGTAATGAATTGTCAGAAAATTTCTTAATTTCTCTCAGTCATCCATTTTCGGATTTTTTATAAATTCGGCAAATGGGGGAATCAAAGCAACATATCCCACACAAGACATCTACATAGTCTTTAGACAATTTAGTTTCATGTATATAATTAATACGGTTGATCTGAATGTTTACTTCTTCTGGGAGTGTCTTCATATGTCATTTGAAAGGGAAGAGCTTTTCAAGCCTGTTAGACCATTTGTCGGACTGTTTGGACAATGCGACTTGATTTCTACGAAGGATTTATTTAGCTTTTAAAAAATGAACATAGATATAAACGGGGTATAATTAGTTAGAATACAAAACACGCGCACACTAGCGCACGCCAAGCAAGGTCTTGGGAAGCTGCTCCTAGGACATTGCTGATACATGAATAGCGTTTCATGCTTTTTACGCCCTAGTATATGCCCGCTTAACAGGTGTTGAGACGTTCTGGGTGGTGGAGGGGAATGCAAAGTTGATCTAAATAAAAATAAATGGTAAAAATGGCTACAGAAAATAATTCTCACATGATGTTCAATATTTATCTGAATTCGAATACAAATGAGTAGGATCTCGTGTCCATGTATACCATCCACCTTGTTTACATATCTGTATAGCATAATGTAACAAAATGTAAAGTGCTCAAATATGATTTTCGGATTTTTTTTAAATCCACCAAATGTGGAAATTGAACCCGCATTCCCTGTGTAAATAGCTTGCACGCTAACCTCTCCATTAACGGAGAGAAAAATTATTAATGCAAATCACGCATCGGAAATATACATATAATTCACTTAGAGGTCGGAGTTGTTTAAAGAAAAACTCATCAGTACAAACACTATCAGTTAATACCATTAAATGGTTAAAATTTTAATTTAAAATTTTATATGTTATATGAAATCATAATTTACCGTATGTATATATAATTCCAGTACGTTGTATAAATGTGCAAAATATTCCTAATAAAGCTTAAGTGCAAATATTGGAAAATGATTGGAGGAATTTTTTTGATGACCTAGATGCAGATAATAGATTTAGTAAGGTTAGACGTTTTTGATTGTCATACAGAACAATATTGGAAAAGAAGTGGCCGAAGAACATATTTTACAGTTGTAAGAAATTCATGAAGCTTAGCCTGAGTATCATAATGAAAGTGAAAAAGCGGTTAAAGTTATAACATATTTTTTTAATACTCCTATTACACATTTCATTTTAAACAAAACTTGATTCTTTTCTTTGGACTTTACTAGTCTTGTATTATGCCATTTATTTTCATTATTGAAAAATGCTTCCCTATTTTTATGTAACGAACTTTTGGCCATAGTAAAAACCCTCTCACTGCTGGTCCAGCTGTATACAATTTAAAAATAATTTTGAGTTTTAATACGATTTATTTTTTATGTAGTAAATAAAAAGTTGATGAGATAATACCTAAGTAATTTCAGAAAATTATTACAACTAAAAATAACTAGTAAAACGTAAGTGAAAAATGCTGTAAAAACTCAGTAAGGAAAAAAACTGTAAGTGTCATTTTACAAAGCGAAACGTCAAAATGATCGTTATCTATTTTATGGCCACGTTTATATTTGATCTCTACTCCCTTGTCAGCGGCACTCAAGTTTTTGGCCACATAAAACCATTTTTGGTTAGCAACAGGGATGTCAATCATTTTACAAAGTCCTGGTTTTAATCATAAAAAGTCTCATTTATATAACATGAATTATGTTAGTAGTTAATTATCTCCTTACGTATGAATAAACGCACTCAATTAAAGGTGTATTGAATTAAATTTGAATTAAAAAAAATGATTATTATCAATTCATACCTTATAAATTGCTCTGAATGTGGATCACATGCCTCACGACAACCTGTGCTCACGCTATGACATACTAATTTTCAGTAAAACTGTCATCCAATCGTTCAACCTATTTGCGATGTTTATTCAATTACCTCTTTGAATTATCAAGCCCTTGACAACGTAGTTTACGTTTTTACGCAATGATAAAGTAATTTCAAATTAATCTAATGTAATGGTCTCCCCGGTAGCGTATTTCGTAGCATGCGCGCCTAGCAACTTGGAAAATGCGGGTTCAATTCCACATCTGTCGACTGTGGATACCCATTGTGTTGAGTAATTGTCTGACAAACAATTCTCGTGAAAAATAAT
>JAGVSQ010001363.1:0-29880 GCA_022683975.1 Rhyacophila evoluta | reverse complement strand
ATTTTAGAATGTGCTCTAGAGTACAAAAAGGTTGGGAGCCCCTGATCTAAGGTATCGTCAACATCGTTAATCATTTCTACCCCGTGTCTTGTACTACATGCATGTGATGAGTTTTCTTCATTTGCAATCTTAAAATATCGTAATCGATGGTTAGATTTTTCAGTAATAATTCCTTTTGTGCCCTACCCATTGTGCCTAAGGATTTTTTTTGCTGTTTTCAAACACACATTTCTGTACCACTTGGTGCCATAACTTCGCTTAAATTTCATACCCATGTATGGGTACACATTAAAAATAACTTGGTTCAGACACGCGCATGTCCATAACTAATATAATTGCATAAAATGTGGTCGCAAAGAGATACATTAATTTTTGTTTAGACTGTCAAATTAAGTTTGTTTTCTGACCAAATCCAATAAAAAAGTCCACCAACCTTTTTCGCCTGTGCACGCCGCTCCTCCCGTTCACAACGGAGGGCGTTATCGTAGCCGCTGGTTGAGAAGCTCTGTAAATATAAAATAACACAGTTATTAATATCAACATATTATTCATTTGTATGAGTATATTTTATTGTGTATATCAGAGTGGGCTATGCTTAGGGATTGCAAAATGGAATTCGCGTTTGTTTTTGAATTTCGATTCCAAAAAAATTTAAGGCCAATTCCTATTTTTGGATTTCCAATAACGGCCAAAAATTTCTGAACGAATGTACGAAAGTAGAAATCCCAAAAGATAAAGCAAGAGCTAACATAAATTCCGAAATTTCTTAAAAAATCCAGAAAATTCCGAAAATGTTGAAATACATACGAATTCCGAATTTTCTCGAAAATTGCAATCCCTAGCTATGCTAGACAATTATAGTCGTTTTCAAATCGTGCTTGTTCACTTATTCGCGCTTATTCATATATACGAAAATGTGCTATTTCACATCAATTCACAAATGTGCTATTTCGATTTCACATCGAAAATGTGCTTTTATTGCATTGATTATCTTAAAAAATAAAAACTAAATAAAAGCTTTCAAAAATGGCATCGTTTGTTTGTGTATATTATATTATACAAAGATATTTGTAAAAATCATTTTCATGTAGTTGAGACTTGAAAATTCGTAGTAAATTTATTTAAGACCATCAATAAAAAAGCTCATTTGCCTGAATAAATAACAAAAAATTAAAAAAAAAAAGTACTGATGAACAACCTTATAATTCCGTCTGTTACAGTGAGGGCATATTATATCTCACTCTTCAAATATAATATAAAGACCGTGGGATATTGATTGCTTATGCAGTATTTTTATAGCAGTAAAAATCATATATATTTATTACATTGTAGGAACCCATGGTGAACTACTGATTAAATTGTAAAATCATCAGCCCATTCGGTACACCCGAAACGAACTGAAACCACACGAACGAATCAACGAAATAATATGCACGCAGTAAGAAAAACCACTTGATTTATCCACACACACATTCGTGCAGCATTGTGTATTCACACACGGGCGGTGCACGTGCATAAAAATCACGCACACCAGCGCGCGTCTATTTCAGGACTCCGTGACGTCACAGAGCAGTCCGTGACGTCACGGGGTCGGCGTCCGCGATTCTTTCACTCCTATGCGATGTAATAATAATTTCATTATTTAATACTTTTACGTGTAGTAGTCGAGCGGTTGTGCCTCTGCGCGTGTGTGTGTTGCGGTGATCGCCGCGGAAAGTGACCATCGATAGACTTGTAATGATAAGTAAGAGCTATCTCCGAACGGTTCTATATTAACAGTATGATTTCCTTTAGCGAACGTATTAAAAAAGAGTTATTTTTAAAAATTGGTTATGTTAAACTAAATCAAACGAATCATCTATAATAATTTTCAAATTGTTCCTGATTAATTTAATATTAAATGTATAATATCGAGCCGTTTTCGTGAGATGTTTTGCTTCGACGAAATCATAAATCTTACGATAAAACAAGTAATGCATAAACTGCTTCATTCTTTACGAACTTTTATCAGTCCACGCGGATATCATTTTTGAACTGATTTGATAAAAATAAACGAAAATTGCCAAACTGACGCCTACCATCTTTCGACGACAACGGCTTGATATAGTAAGTAGCCTTGGGCCTGTATACAAACAATCCTCGACTTTCACATACGATTTGTTCCTAAAATGCGTACGAATGTTGAATGGACAACAGTCTACTTTTGCCATATTCTCGTGGCATGACAACCAATTCTCGTGAAAAATAATCTGAAAAATGTTTTCACATTACGGAGATCCATATGCCCCACTTTTAAAGCGGGCATAGTAAAAAATAGGATGATTTTAATGTATTTATTAATATAGTTGGAAGATGGAATGAATAGGCATCAGTCCTCGAAAGCCATTATATTTCAAGAGGCAGATTCCAAAGAATGTTTTACTTTGTAAATCACAAGTGATAGTTTATTGCTCGTTGACGGCAAAATAAAAGCTCGAGTTAATCTCACGGTTTTTTCCGATCGCACGGCGAGGAATTTAAAACTATGTCCCTACCGAGTGATAGGCGCTGGTTTTATCCATCAATCTACGATGGCCATTTTACGACAAACTATTTCACGTCTCTAAGTGTAACAAAAAAAAAAACATCACAATTCACTACAAAATAAAAGGCATACATTGCCAAGAAATTTTATGATTGCGAGGGATGTGTGAGAAAGCAAATTGATATTACTAATTAGTTTATCATATTCTGATGCGATTGTGTAAAATAAATAATTTTGTAATTATTCCGATATACCATCATTATGTATAGAATATTATAGTTGCTATAGTATGGTATATCTAATTTAACTCGTTTAATGGATTCAAATAAAAAAATGTTTATCAAGAATTTAATTTTGACACAGGAAATTTGGTAGAAAAAATTAATATTTTGAATTCCATTATAAACTCAAAATTATTTAAATTTTGTAAATGAAGTAGTTACATTTAACAAAAATCTATTTTATGAGAAAGAGAGTCAACGGTAGAATAATTAATACATCATTTAGTTTTATTTTAAGTTAGTTCGTTTTGTCGATTGTTATATTATCCAAATTACGTAATGGTATACTACTGGTCTCCCTGCTAGCGCAGAAGTTAGCGTGCGCTCTTAAAATTTGAGAAATGGCGGTTCGATTCCCATATCTGTCTGATTTTAAAAATCCAAAAATGTATGACTGGATGCTTAATAGGTTGAGCAATTGTCTGATCAATAAGTCTCGTGAAAAATAATCTGTCTTTCTAAGACGTCTTTCACATTGCAGAGATCCATATACTCCACTTTCGGAGTGGATATCTTGACAATTTGTAAATCCATATGCTCCACTTTGGGAGCGAATATAGCATAAAAAACACTACTGTAATAGCTATTGATAGAATTAATTTTAACTAAACTTAAGTATTATACTCGAATATAATTATTTTGAACGTATATTCAATTAAAAAAGAGACTTCAGATGACGAACAGTCATTAATATAAATTTGTAATTTCAAGCAAAAATGTGCTCGTATTGAAGAGCTGAAATTTAATCTCTAAATCAGTGGTGTCTCACTTGGAAGGCACGTATTCCAGGGAAGACGCGGACTATTGCAAGTGGAGGCGTTAAAATTTGAAAATTTTGAAAAAGAACGACTCTATACCATTATATATATCAAAACAAAAATAAAAGGTAAGGAGGCGCGGAAAAATATATGTTTGGGGAGGCATAGTAGCAAAAATATTGGAAAACGGTGCTTTAAATGGAAATAGAAACAAGAATCGACCGATATGTATGGCATGTGTTAATACCATACACTACCCGCTTTCCTGGTATTCATTGATCAATATTTGAATGGTTATTACGAAAACAGAAATATAAAATATAATGTAACAAAATACATTTCATAATTTCTACGTGGACTGGAAAATAATAATATTCACAATTTGAAGATTTACTTATATTATTGGAAAGTATCTTTTTGTGAACTAGTTGGTGAGACAGCACCTCAACACAATGCCACAACCCATGCCTTGTGCCAAAATTTAATTAAAACTTGGAACCATAATTTTAGTTTCAACAAAAATCTTTTACTTAGATCAAGATTGATCTACTTCATTAACTGAATAAATTAAAAACCATAATATTATTTAAAACGTTAACACGTTTTTCATACAGGTAATATTCGCGCATTTTATCAACACAGTCTCATTTTAATAAAAATAGAGTTTGCCCTTTTCCAACTAATATTGAACATATTTTTAGGCATTTAATTAATTGATTTTACATTTTTTTATACATACTATCAATTTAAGTAATATTGTATCAATTAAAGATGCCCTAATGGATAAAGCCACTCTTGACGTTAATTTATTTTAAAATAGTATCATTTTAATTGATTAGATTACAAGCAAATACATAAACTGTAGCTAAATTGATTATATTGATAACATTCCAGCAATAAATAACGTAAAAAATTCCGACGTATATAGCACAGGGGATGCAGAACTACAAAATAATGGATGTGCATAATTCTTCTTCTTGGTTTAAGTTAGCGCGGTGAAGTCCTGTATGATTCATTACTTTCCAGGACCTAACTTCTCACGCAATAGAATAACTTTCATACAATCAATCAAATCTCTGAACGCAATGAATCAAAATCTTGACGCTAATTCCAGCAGACATCACGATGATATTTCACAGCTTTCACCCTTGAAAGCACAATATTGTAATACGTGAAAGACAGCACGCTCCTCGGGAAGTGTGAGTGAACGCGCGACCTACAGCCAGGGTTAAGGACCTCTCCATACTTTACGTTTACAGTATAGGTAGGTATTACAGAACCCAAGTACTTCATAAGAGTACCATCTACCTACCTTTATAGGTAATAGTGGATACGCATGCAAGAGAACGGGAGGAAGGAACGCATTCTCCTAAGCATATTGCATCATAATATGACACTCTAATATGCATTGAAGGATTGTTGCGGTTTGGTTTCCATCCCTGATTTGTTTCTTTTATTGTATTACATCCAACCTTTCGGTGAATTATCGCAATGATTGGAAGTAAAATACAACATGCGCTTTCGTTTCGATCATTAATTGGAACAACCTCAATCGTTGGTTTGGTGTAAAGATATTGTATGTTTTGAGAGATTTGAATTTAAAGTTTTGGGATGTGGTGAAAATAATTCAGATCTTTCGTTTTAAGGTGAGACATTTTTTTCAATTACTATTTGGACATACAATATTTTTACATTAAAAAGACGCAGGCAAACTTTTTGTCTATAATAGTTAAATTTCGATAAAAACTAGATATATTACAATATCAACAATCAATAGTATTGACTGGTAGTGCTAAGTTGATTTTAAAGTTGCAAACTTTCATAATATAGACTATTTGTTATTTAAGTTATTTCTTATTAAGAAACCGATTAGCTAAAAACTTGATTTATTTTACTGTACGAATTGCTTATTGTATTTCTGTGATGGATGGTTTAGTTGATATAGGATATACGAGCTATGTGCAATCGAAATTTAAGATCATTCGCGGACATAATCTTCATGACAACGAAAGGCGCAGATCAAATATATATAACTAGACAAATATTCGATTAAATTACGAATAAAATTACTATAAAGATGGAACATAAGACGTAGGAACTTCTACTAATGATTATTTATGTAGTACACATTATTTAAGATCAATCCTCTTCTTATTGTACACAATGTAAAAAATATTCGCACATTAGCGAAAAAAGGGTAAACAATCAAGGACCTTTAACCTTTCTTGCTTAGTGACAGTAACATTCAATATATATTACCATTATTTGCCAAGCAAAACGGATAATTTTTTCTTGAATACTTCATTACGGTATTTACAAAATGAAATTGAATATAGCACCATTTTTTCATCACAGCTACGAGTACATCTTGTCAAACTTGAAGTGGTTCAAAATGGTGGTTGTATGCTCACTTTTATTCATAATTCATTTAGTATGACACTTAGTGGTAAAATTTCTAACACTCCATTTACTTTTCATCAAATTATCATGAGCGCTATATGGTCATCGGAACACTTGTAAGATTTTGAAGGGTTATTTGTTGTTGTTGTGATATAATTTATGATTCCGAAAGACATCATAGTGTGGATAGAGTTAATATTTTATTAACAACGATAAAATACGTTGCAACTATTATTATTAAGTATTTTATTTCTGAAATCATAAAAAATTAATATGGTAGATATAAGCTCCATTTATGCGAAGGGATATAATAGATTGTTTAAGGATTATATAAATGAAGAGAGTACATTGTATGTCTCAATTGATTATTACTAAGTAAGCAAGAGGACCAATTCCGAGTGGTGTTTGTTTTCGAATCGATTTCCACCAAGCAGCGCCTGTAGATAGGCATTAAATTTATCCTTATCTGTTATATCGCATATTGCTTTCTCGTAACATCAAATTGCAGTACAATAAATAAAATTACAAAATCATCGCTTTACTCGGTTACATGCACTGGCACTCTTAACTTGCACTCGAGTGACTCGCGAAGTTCACTTTCTTCTTCAGCGGAGCGCGAACAAAATAAAATTGTTGGCCACTTCACTGTGAACAATGAATTATTATTGTGTTTCGGTGGGAGGTGAAATTATTTTCTTGCCGAGCGCGAAACTGCACGCGCGCTGGCGGCATGGTCGCGGAACCGAACTTCGTGATCGTGTTTGCTGCGTCTATCTAAACTCATTCATCAGTTTTGTTCAATAAACTTTGGTCATATTTAGTTTTCCAAAATTACTCACCACCCTAACCAAAATCAGCCTTAACTATTCAATTACTTCAGTGGTACTACGATCCAGTGAGGCCCAAAACCCAATGTACAAATCCCATCCACGTATCTCTACATAAAACTTTTGACTAAACACAACGTCTAACACGCCATCTTCTTATCTTTCCTACTTTTATCTTCTATCTGATAGTCCTGTATCTCTCACATTAAAAAAATTGATAAACTGATCTGTGACTTCTCGCTCAAAACAAATTTAAAATTTAGGTTTAAATTGCTAAAAAAAACCAAAAGTTTATTGATCCACTGCTCGATGAAAGATTATCTAGTGTCTCTTTGTCTGCCGAAACTCACCCACTCCTGATATTAACCGTGTGTTAAAAAAATTACTAGCTATTTTAGTTGTGATACCAATTATCAAAAATGGGTTTGAAACGTTCTATATATTATGGATAATAATTAACTTGATATATTTAAACCGTAGATATCTACTTCAAATACAAGATGTATAATATAATGTGGGCACAAAGAATGATCAAGTATATTATATATTCAGCGATTAATTAAACATATTATCGTTACCATTCCATCAACATATAATAATATAAATACTTGACGAGAATACTATGATGAAAGCTGATTGATTAAGCCGAAATAGATTTTATATTGAAAACTTTTAAATAAAATTATTAGTAGTTGATAAAATGGATTAAATTTATGAGGTGAAGAGTTACATAGGTATGTTACGTAAGAGTAATTTAGTGACTCATCAATGTGTATGGAGTATTTTTTTCTAATTGATTCGTCCAAGATGATATTAAAAAATATTTTACAATACAACCGTACCGTATCTATGAGACTCGGAAAATGGGTATCCATTCGGGTTTGATGTTATGTTTTAACTAGTCTAAAATAAATATGTAAGTATTACACCGGATAAAATACGATTGGTATCAATGTCATTAAACACCTCATTACCGAAATCTATCAAACGAAACTCGGAGAAAAGGAAGAAATAATAAAATTTCTTTGCTGCAATTTCGCAAATCATACGACAGTTGAAATTATCTATCGATTATTTTATTGAAACATCGACGTTCAATGCCTTGTTGAGTAATTAACCCAGACCACTTTCCAATAGACCACGCTTCCAAATAAAATTTGGCATTACTGTGCAAAAATCGTGTTGCGTTTTTTCCTCCTTTTTTATCTCGCGATCTACACAGACCAAGTACAGTAGCTGATATGCTTTCTCCAATTTTTGCCAATCATAGATATTTAGCTGTCTTTTCTTCGTTCATTTTTGCTATTACAATTGCTGTCAGTTAGAAAAAAATCAGTTGCCAATGTCTGACCTGTGGACCGTATACAACACCATAATATATTTATTCATTCACGTCGAATCTTTATTGTGATCCAATAATATTGAAAAAGACTTTAAAAAATACAGCCTATTCAATTGAAAATCCTCGTTGGAAAAGTTTATATATATTTTTAAATTTAATTTTAGTATTATAAAAAGAGTTATAAGGTTTTACTACTTTAGAATATGAAGAAAATTTCTACATATGTCTTTCATTAAAACCTATCTCTTCTACTAAAATAGTTTTAACCTATAATATTTGTTCCTTATTGAATGTAATAACTTTAAAAATCAAAAAGTGTCACTGTGCTTAGTTATTAATTATTCCATTGAAGTATTGTAATATTAAAAGAATTAAGGGATTAAAATAAAAGTAGTATGTATATTCGAATAAATAATTTTAAAATGGCAACTTTTCAGTTGTCAAGTTATTGCATTCAATGAACAATATAATTCTTAACCAAACACGAAATAAATTTTTGTGAATAGAGAAAGAAAAATTATAATATAAAAACCGTTTGTTATTGTCAAAAATGCTTTCCATTAATTGTTAATTTTAGTAGGCAAACTTCCATTATAATGAATTCCACGAAGAACAAAGCACCTTAAAGTACAGATTATTAAATTAATAGTAATATTAAAACATTTAGCATGATTTCTAATACAGAATTTTCTCGTTATTTCAAGCTATAGGTTAAACTTACGACTGCCTAATATTTTGGGATTAATACGCAGAAATTTCGGGATAATTAAATAAAAAAGAAGTACATATCTGAGTATAAGTTGTCTAAATGACACGTGCAATAATTTGTATTTTTTTACAAACCATTGAAATTATATCTATTAATTAAATGGTGGCATAAATTTTCTTGAAATCGGCCATTTTTACCAACGTAACTAAAGTCAGATTTCGGCAACCAACTAAGTGTTGGAAAGCGGTCCACCGTGAATAAAAGCTTGAAGTTACCTGCCATCATAGACAATCATCGATTTTCATAGTGCAGCGAAGCGGTCTCTATCGTAGAAATTGCAATGCGAAGGCAATGGTGCATTGCGATTGTTTTACCTTGAAACGGCAACACTTTGTATTTCATGGTGCAGTTTTTTAAATGCCGATAATTTCGGAGATTTGTCGCAGTGACAATGAAAAAAAAATCAAAAAAAAAGCACTTAAATACTCCGGAACACGGATGTCGCCCGGCAAATAGAAAATATATTATTAGCCTCGTTATCGAATTGATTTTGGGAATTTCTAAATTTAACGAAATAGAAAAGTTTTCTTTTGCGGAAAAACAAAAAATATATATGTGGCTTTCGTGTACTGAAATTCAAAATACAACTATTACCTGAAATTTATATAGTATTATCAGGGACTCATCAACTACTGGTTGAAGATACCCATAATTCATTTCACCCTTTTGAATGCAACATGACCAATTCGTCGAGTTAGATTTAAATTTATGTATGGTGGTTAATATCTATTTGCTGTCAGAAATGTTATCATCCATACACAACATATCATGCTTTTGCTATTTTACCATCTTAGTGACGTCTACAATACCATGGACTCTATTTCCTATTCTTCTAATTTTATTTAATATCATACTTAAAAGGTACACATTTCACATGCACTGACACACAGTAGCTAGTTTACGCTGTATGCACACTGTAAGGTCACTTTATAAATTACTATTTCGACACTTAAATGTGCTCCAAGCCAGTTTAGTTCTGCAAGAAATATCATTATACATATACCCACCTGTAGATTTTTCTGACATAGTCGTATTTTCGACTCTCGCAATTTCGCTATTGGTAAGGAAGGACAAGAAGCGAAGAACGAAATAAGTGTTGGCATATGACCGCTAGGATATTTGAATTTAGGATTATATCAATTTGCTATACACAAAAAATGGTCGGAATAAATTTCAAAACGTATACCTATTTCAACAATTTTAATAAATTTTCAGCAATGAAAGAAAACGATCGATTATTTTCCAAAGAAAACCGCAATATCTGGGAATTCTGAAACCCCAAACCACCAAAGCAAAATTCGGTGTGTCATGAACATTCAAAGCGTACTTTTCTTTTTAATCAAAAATCGCTACGGTATATATTTTAAGTGTTGTTGGACCGCTTTTTTCTTACGCTCGGCTCACGTTTGTCTATGCTCGACTCATTGATAATGAACAATTTATTTATTATAAGACAGGTAGGTAGGTATAAGAGAATTCGGTAATATCGTTATGATGGCAGAGTTTCACTTCTAACAATTTCTATGACTTCACGCGGCGCTGCTCCGGTCGTGCTCGTAACATTGCCAGATGTAATAATTACATATCGTAAGATATGTGGCAGTATTTTTTCTTAATGATAATATCAGCAATTATGAATAGGCGCTATTGAAAATTCAGGGAAAACGACATGTGCAAGCGAGCGACGCGCTATTGTTATAATGTATATTTTCATTCAAGGATGACAACACTTTAATAATATACATACCTAATTGAAGGCTAGCATAAAATTAAAAATAAAATACACGATCAAATTTCTATCACAGCATGATACACGTACATTCAGCCTAACATTTTTTTAAATACACAAACGTTTGCTGTCAAATTACTATCCATCCCTTTTTCAATCGTTCTATACATACATATACTATATTGCACTACCACCATTACCATGTCCGTTCCCAAGTGTAGTATATGGATCTACACGGTATAAAAATATCCACCCTGAAAGTGAAGTATATAGATATCCGCAATGTGAAGACGTCTTGACAATTTTTTTTTCACGAGAATTGTTTTTGATTCAATTGCTCAACCGGGCATAGGCGCGTACTCTAACCTCTACGCTACAGGAGAAAATGACTATTATTATCCCTATTTAAATTTTTCTAATACATTTGCATACTTTAGTGAATAAAATCTGTATTTCGTCCAACTTATTTACTTTATTTTGATATGTTTCTTTAATTCAACGCATTTATACAGAATCATAGATTCATGGTGAAAAACTATTAAAGGGATTTGTATATTACATTCTGCTTATGTTCTAAATATGTTCATATCGATTATATAGTTCATTATTGCTGGCAATTTACAACAGCATCACAAGAAAATCCTTAAGCCTGCGTAGGCTGTGAGATGATTAAAATGGCGTAAATGGTAATCTTGTTGGGCAATGAACGGTCGCCAAGCTACCATACACTTCACTGAATCGACGGTCTGATAATAAATATTTGGCGACAAATATTTGAATTTATATTACGCAAAAGCTAAGGGAAATCTTTTCAGAGATACCAACTATATAATGGAATCAGGTTATTCTACCAAAATTTCGGAAACGAAAACTTATATAAGTATATGTTTCTACGAGCAATGAGTGTGATTTGTTTTGGCGATTTAATTTCTTGGGAGAATTCTACAGAATGCTTTATGCAATTCTGAGCCAAGTGTGTTATTAAGAAGATTAAAACTAAAAACATTTATATATCGCTCTTTGAATGTGATAATATCATAACTCAAGAATAACCATTTTTCAGAAAACGAATTTGAAGATTAGATATGTTGTGAATTCACTACAGTAGAACCTCGATATGACGGATTAATGCGAGTGTCCTTTAAAGCCGAAAGTCCGCTATATAAATTCCTATATAAGTCATTTTTATATTTTATCTGACTTACAGTCAGTATATATATATGTTAATATATATTTGTTAGTGGATCGTCGATCTTACCACCAATATATTTATTTTTGGGCTTGCTTTTCAGTTATATGATAGTTCTACTGTACTTAATAGTTTAATAGTTACTTAATAGTATAGACCAATTTCGATAAATAAAAAAAAATCCGTAGAGACAAATATAAGTAATTTAAAAAGGCAATGTTTGACTAATTACGTCATTGCATTGAATGAGCGATCTAAATTATAGTAAAATATAATACACAATCCAAAAAAAAATTGTCCACGTGGAGATTGAGAGCTGACCATAAGAAATATTTTTAAAAATCCAAAAATGCAGAACTGGACGCCCATTGGGTTGAGCATTTGTCTGATAAACAATTCTCGAGAAAAATAATCTGTCAAGACGTCTTCGCATTGCGAAAATCCATATACTCCAGTTTTGGAGTGGATATCTTCACACTGTGTAGATCAGCGGTTTTTAACTAGGGAGACGCAGAAATTTGTTGAATTTGAAGAACGTGTCTATATCATTATATGCATCAAAAAATAAAAGTTGGGAAGGTGCGGATTTTTTTTTTTTTTTGCATGGGGTAGTATCAAAAAGCTTGGAAACTGCTGGTGTAGATCCATATACTCCACTTTGGGAGTGAACAAGGTATATATAATACAATAGATGAATCAAGGTAATTTAGTGTTTGAGTGTTAGTTTTAGTGTTAGAAAAAATGTCTGAATGTTCATGAGTTTACTGACTTGAAGACTTCCCCAACTCAATCGTTATATACAAAAGGCACATTTTTTATACAAAACGTAACAGTAAATTATAGTTTTCAGACAATTCAGAAAGTTTATTATCTAAATACTGAACCCGGAGTTTCCAATAAATACCCACGATATTAAAGAAAAGCAATTACGGCTTGCGGCGTACTGTAAGATGTTTTTCCCACAAATATAAAAAGCTATATAAAATATTTAATTTGTGGCTTACCCTGACGGTTAGTTTATGTATCGGTGAACAGTTCAATAACTTGGTTTTGAATTTTCACACTAGGTTGGCAGGCGGTAACAGGCTAGCAAACACAACAATACAATCCGGAGACGTCGCCCGTAAAGTGTTATGCCTATTTTAATATTCTCATTAACACATCAAGACACTAATAATACGCCATTTCGTTTGGTTATATTATACATTATTATCATTTACCTTTACATTAAATTTACTATTTTCTTCAAAATTACTTGGTATTACTCTACATTAATTACCCTTCAATATACAATAAAAACTGTACGTCAAATAACAAAGAAATAAATCTGAGACATAATGCTAGAAGTGCCTATGTGCTATGTCAAATATAACAATTGTTCAGAGGTGATTTTTGTTTCTCATCAACAATATATGGATATATTAAAATATATACATATTATGAAGAGAGGAACCGGAAGATTACGTAGTTTTATTTTCTAATACTACATTAAGAGAAGGAACTTTTAAAAGTATTTTCTGGTACCAGTCAAAATAGTTAATATCTGACATTGGGGCACAAAGATTGTTTTAAATTATAAATTTTTCTTCGTTGTAACGACGTATAATAACAAAAAACGAGAGGATAATATTAAAAGATTTCTTGAATGAAAAGTGAATTTATCCACTGAGGTCACGAAAAGTGGATAGTACGAGCAGAGTGTGGTTCCCAGGAGACGATTTCCAGTACTGCATATGAGTTACAACCTACAACAAGGCGTACCCAAGGTAATATATTATATTATAACAGTAATATGCGTGTTCTCTCATGATCCGAAAGAAATATGAAGCATGTGATATATATCAATTGAATTCGCAATTATTTTGTATAACTTCATTCAAATAACAAGCGGCTTCACATAATCGCCCACTAAAATGAAATCCTTAAGTCTCGAAAAAATGTGTATAAAAACTTTGATATACGGTGAAAAGACATTATTATATTTTTATGAATTCTTATTTAAAATAATTTGTGACTTTCCTTATAGAAGGCTTTCTTTAAGATAATTACCGTTGAAATCCTTGACGAATAATTCCGCGCATATCGAGGTTAGCCAATTAGTTATTATAATCTCAAAGTAACTCCTTATTTAACAACGCGAAAAAAAACTACCGATTTTAATATTCAGTTTATGGACATACGTCGATAATGTAATAAATCACAAAAATGGCGGTCCTCAACCGGTTTATAGCGTTAACCGTTCGTCACAGTTCGGCGCAGTTGTGATCGTGAACGAAAGTGAAATAAAAATGATAACAACAAAATTGCCGAAGCAAAAAAAAAACAAATGCAAGAAGAAAGAGAGAAAAACTGCCCGGTGAATAGACAGACGGTATACAAGACAAAAAAGTGGTCATAGAAAACGAGAGTTATTCTAGATTGGAAGAGAGTAGACGGAAAGATAATGGCTATAATACGTCTCGTGTTGCTAGGAGAAATTTCTAAACGCGAAATGCGATTGAGGTTATAAAGTTTGACCGCTGTGATTCCGCCATTTTTAATGCAAGTCTATGGAATATTTTATAAATCGGAGGAAAAATATAAAATATTTCCTATCTGCGATGTATTTTGTTGATGATAAATTTTTCACATTCATTTTTAAAATGTAACTTTCTTCCTATGTTGCAAGGAATATTTGAAGGAAGCAAGGATGGATAAAGCTGCTCTAAAGATTCTTTAGATATTTTAAAAATACGCCTTACGTTCGCTACGCCTTGGTGAAGAGTATACATCGTTTGAAGTAAATAATTAATGTCAATGCTACGGGATAAATGTGTATTTGAGGGTTTAAAATGTTGAGGAAATTGAAGGCAATGTTGAGTAAATTTATATTTTTAGTTCCATGAATTTATTGTATTATTCAAAATAATTTGTTCAATATAAGTTTTATTTACTCATCCAGTAATGTCTCAGACATCAAATAATGACGAATAAATAAATACGCAAGTAAACGTAATGAAAATTATTTTCCCCAAAAGGAAGCCGTTTATTTATTTTCAAAGATATTTAATTTAAAAGAAGAACAACAATGACATCCGAAAACACAAATTGAAAAAATCGTTCTAATTTTAAAATTCGCCTGGCATAGACAAAAGAGGTTATTTCAGTTCAAATCAGAATCTTTGATACGGCGTCTCAGGTTTTTGACCCTGCGTACAAAAGGGCGGGAAAACGGGTAAACAAGCTCTCGTGACAGAAGCGACGCTGAGGGGTGGCGGCTAGATGGATGGTAAATGTAAATGTGCGGGGGTTGTCGCTGGGTGCGACGACGGAGACTGTCTCCATGGAGATGATGGAGATTCATCTCACACCGCGGTTCACTCAATTTGTCATGGTTTTTCATACACTATCGGTGCCAATATTGGAGGCTTCAGTTTTATTCTACTAAACAAAAAATATTCGCTAATTTGTAGAACATTAGTCAAGGTATGGCGTCGAGAACGTGATCAACACTAGAAAGTAATTACATAATGTCTTTCATTATAAGCCTTCCATCGTCTATAACGATTTCCTACACGTCCGTTTTTTTGAGTTCTTTTCTCTGTCACATAAAACATAATTATTACACTAAAAACCTATCATCAATACAATATATTTTAGAATAAAATATTTGTTATTATAAGATGCAATTAGAATCAATAAATTCGATTGGGCGCTGGTGAATACTAGATTATTTTTTGAGAAATCATGACTACGAGTATACTAAAACTTATTATTCCCATGGTCTTCTTTTTAATTTCCGCAACGCAGTTTCGTGTGGATTCGTACTGCTGCTACAATTTCGGTTATTCGAGTATCCATTGATAAGCAGATCCGATATGATTTACAATATTTCTTAATACAGTTCTCATGGGTAAGAAAGAATTTATGATATTAGAAGAATATGGCTGCCCAAATATTGCAAACCAAAAACTTTCTTTTTGGAGCATATTGTCAACAATTATCTAATCTCAATGTATTCATTGAGTATTAATTTTAAAATAAAAAACAAATTAACGTAATTAACTATTAGTATGCATGATATGTGATTTCAACTACTGAAAGATAGAAGGCAATAATTTATAACAAGAATTGACTTAATAATATTAACAAATGAACACAAAAATTTCGCCTGCGGTGCTATTTAGTCTGCAGTAGGCATTTAATAACTACATGAAAGGAATGTCAATAATCCCGTTTGAGATATAAACAATTATTTATGATCCAATCATCCATCGTGTCTAATAGGTACATGTATATTTTAATAAATAATATTTGATATTTTAATTTAAATTTTGTCAATATGTGTGTGACCATGTGGTATAATTATTGTAAAATAAAATATATGTTACGTTGACAATTCATTTTAATCTAAGAAATCATTTTTAGTCCTTCTGTAATTACAAATAAATTCATTTTCTAAGAACACCAATAAAAAAAATGTAGTTTAGTATTTTTATGAAATAAATTCGACGTAAAACATAAAGGGGTAGTGCACAATAAATTTCCCTCCCCGGATGTCGATCTGTCTTCCGTCAATGACATATACCACTCGGGATTTCTATGTGTAGTGCCATTTCAATTAATAAAATAATGTAATTTTGTTATATTCCTGGGACATAAATGGTTAAGGAGTGTGAGTGCCGGCGTCAATGTACTGATATTAATATTATTAAATTTAGACGTTTTCATTGCCCTGGGAGGAGTTTCTGTCGCACATTTTCAACAAACCGGATGGGTGGCATCTCTTACAAGGACACCAGACACTCCTCACGCATTTATATTTAAATAAAACCCGTCGGAAAATCTCGGGAAAATCTGGTTATATTTAAGATATCACATTTACATTTTTTTTTTACAGAAATTGTAAAACTTTTAAATGAATAATGATATAACTCCGAATTATTAAAAAAAAAAATTAGTCCTTTTGTCATCACGTTTGCCGAGTTAGTAAATGGGAACTTTGTAAACCTCTACACACCGGTGGTCACAGATTCAAATCTCGTAGCTGCATATCGACTTTGGAAAGGAAAAAAAGACGAAACCCACACATATTTTTTTTTATAAGAGACACAAAAAACATGTATTTAAGATTGTAGGCTTAAAACGACTTGTTAAATAGACACAACGTTGAAGTGCACGAAGACTAATTCTAGTATTTTATTTACCCAATTCCATATTAATTAAATAAATTACTGAAGAAAAACCGATAAATTGATGAGGTGGAAGTTCTATTTTCCTGGGCGTAAATTTTCGTACAAAAAATACTTGTTCAAAATATTTTTCTTTCAATTTTGTCATAGTGGTATAAGTTCACTTTGGGGCTATCCTCCTCAATTATTGATAGCGTCGTACAAATATTATGAATATGAAAAATTATAAAACTGATGACCCTTAAATCAAAATTTAATTCAGAAAAATCTGACTTTCCTGCTGATGTGTTTCCTGGAGATCTTACTTAAATAATATATTTCAAATTCAGGACTGAAAACAAAAACGGTTGAGCGATTGGATAAATCTTTTTCACCTCATTGTTAATATAAAAATAAAATAAAGGCGCGTCGTATTATAAATGTAATAGTACATTATTTTTTTATCAATTGCGAAATTACTTATTTTCTTTACAAGCCTGTTTCTCACCCTCGAACTTAGAATTGAAGAGAGCGCTTAACACTTTTCGTATCACATCATTATTTCTCTAAAATGAGACGGATGATTGAATATTGTTCAAATACGTTTTAATGACAAACTCCAAACGAAATAATTCTTCAAAATACGCTTCTGTTAAAGTTTACACAGAAGATGTTGTAGGGTGACCTAACTTACAGTGTTTAAGTTTAATAAACATTTTCCTTTTAAAAAAATATTACCATGTACACTGAACGTAAAACTAATTCGCATAGCCAAATCAATTCAACGAAACTAAAACGATGTCAACGATCATCTTTGGTATTATTTCGAAATCATCAATCATGGTAGGTGTCTTGGTTTCCAGCAAAAACTTTGTGGACCAAGCCCTATCCAGCTTTGAACTGGCTCTATTTATTACGGATCTTCTATAATTCGATACCTCATGCAACATCTTTCCAGGTAGCGAATATTTGGCATGTTCTTTCTATATGTTTTCCTATATACTTAGGCAGTGCCTTGTACCACATGTAATTTTATAATAATCTGGATGTTTTCTAGACTCATTTATTAATTATGCGTAATAAAGTATGTGCGTAAGTTTAATGAATATACATATAAAATTGGTTCTGAAGGCGAATGCACTGAATGTTTTCCTTACATTCTTTCTGATAAAATTAAAATTTCTCAACAATCGATGTTATCTTTGATCATGAAAATAAGGACGAACAATACAAATTTTAGACTATGAGTATGCAAATAAAAATATTTTCAACTTTTGCCAATACTTCTCATTCATCTTTCCATCTACTTTCTAATCAATACATTACTTTGTGCTATCATTTATATATGATCAACTGTATATCTATCTACTAATCATTGACACTACTAATAGTAATGACAATATTCTGTATTTCTGTCGAATATATCCTAAAGATGTTATTTGACAGCTTGCTAGGTACTGGAATCCGTTTGAATTGAATTTAAAACACGCCAGGTAGAAAGAAGCTCTTACACTAAGCTATACAATGTAACATAATAGATGGTCACCCAGCATAATAAAACTTGACGAAGATTTGTTGGCAAAAGATATTACAAGTACTCGGGGGTTGTTACTCATTTCTCATGACAATCCCCCCTCCCCACCTACCTTAATAAATATAAAAAGGTCGATTTTATTTAATAATACTTTATTGAAGGGTTATAGAAAAACATGTTATTGTATTTTGTATTGTAGGCACGTACAATTTAAAATAAACAAATATTCTTAGAATATGTTTTCGGAATATTAAATATAAATAAGTGAATTTAAATGCAAGCTATATTAAAAATAGATTCTTTCAGTTTCGTACCAAGGAAACGTACAATTGTTCTAGTTCTTGAAAATTGTAATACACATTATATTACTTTGTTTTGTTAGTATGTTCTGATATTGGTTTGAAATTATTAATTGGTTATATATTTTTTTGGATTTGTATTAATTTTATTCGAAAAAAAAATCCGCTCTCTATTCGCTCGTTGGCGTTCCCAGGGCTTAATTTCTTCTACCGGCTGGAGGATTCACTGTTCCGACAAAAATTATCGTAGTCAAAGACTAACCGTTTTTTTTTTGCCGACCAGTGGATTTTCCGAATCGGCTAAGTTTTTTACCGTGGAAAAGCGACCCAAAGGAATATTGGGACATAGATAATTATATGAAATTTTTATAGGGTTGTATTTCAATGGCCCCGTTCACACGTGTGTTAAGTGCAAGTTTACGTGTTTATATATTTGTATTTAGCTTTAAAATATCAACTTTAAACTGTACTTAGAAATAAAATATATTTTTTCAAAAAACAACGTGTGGTATTTTTAGTCTTGTGAACGGATACATTTCTTGTATATGGGCTCGGGAGTTATTAAAAAGCTAATTAACTCTAATTAAGACCCAAAGCTATCGTATACTAAGCTTTGAGATCGTGACGATACGATGGTATGACTTCGTTCGTAACGAGGAGATAAGAGAGTGGATCAAGCAGCCACTGATCACTGACAAACTGAAGCTGCGATGCTGGACCTGGCTCGGTAATGTATTTTGGAGGCTCGAAGAGAGTTTTAATCTGGCCTGCATATTATTAAAGCGGACCGATTTTTGACGACCTGGAGGGCCGCTTAATACTGTCTACAGAAAGTATTTCCTAGGACCTATATATGTAACTGGAAGAAAGGTATTGGAAAGCGAAAAGGATTCTTGAAAGTGATATGTGGTGTCCATATACTCCACTTAGGGAGTAGATATGCAAGAATAATAATTGACTGTATAATACGTAAACATACTTTTAAATTATAGTATGTATTATAGTATGATAGAACATCGGTAAGGGCGATTTAAATTTATGTATGATTGCTATTACTAGAATTAGAAGAGAGAGAGATGTTAATAGAAAAACATTGTCTGAAATATAGAGAGAAAATGCTTTCAAAATAAAAAAATCTACCATAATACGAACTGGACATGTACAGTTTCGATTATTATTATTAAATGATTCTTATAAATCAGAAAACAAGCCACGTGAGCACTATTATGTCGAATCGTCGCGCATAATACGAATGCATAGTTATACTGTCGTTATTTCCACAAAATAATAATTATTCCACAAAGCGCTACAGATGATGGAAATAGTTCGCCAAGAAGCTGTCGCTCAGCAGAATCCTAGAGTCATTCCACGAAACGCGTTTCACGAGCGCAAATATAGCGTCCAACTTAGCAACAACCGACTGACTATAAACACCGTACCGGGTGGACCGAAAGAGTGATAAAATCAAAACATGAAACAACAATATTAATTCTACGATTATACTTTATATACATTAGAATCGGTTGTATCTTTTACCTTAGCATACATCTAAGTGTTTATGATACGTATTCCGTCAACTTGGTAGACTTTATGAAAGTAAGTAATTAATGATAAAATAAAACAGAAGCATGCCATCTACGAAGACATAATTGTACTGCTTGCCTTCAAAACACAACAATAAGATAACACAGTGCTACTAATTATACGCCATCCGCGAAGAACCGTGTATGTGTGTGAGGCATTTAGACAATATAAAAAAAATACAATCACAGTTCACATATAAACATTGATTTTTATAGTATAATTATTAATGAGTTATTTTAAACAAACCATTATTGATTAAATATCTGGAAATTACCCAATATGATTAATCTCAACAACAGTAGGAACTACCGTTGCCATTTACATAAATATACACATACCAGTGTTAAATAATTAATGCCAAACATTTCAAAATTGAGTTACGTATATAATGTTGTTTTAAGGGCCAACGCTATTGTCATAGATAAAGGAACAAGTCGAAAAAAATATATATTATAAAATTCGGACGCAAAGTTTACACTAGTTTCTAACTGTACGTACTTTTTTCAAATGAGGACCTGTGTAATATTGCAAACCCTGACATATCATTCGATATGGCTAAAACAGTGAGTAAAAGTGACTGGTTAGGTAAGTTAGATTACTGGAAAAAAATAGTATGTTACTCCGTAATAAATGAGGGTATTTTTTTGAACACGTTTTTCTTAGGAAAATGGATTTGGTGTTTAGGGCCCCTATTTATTTCGAAACTTCAAGTTAGTACATGAAAAATACATTAATTTAGTAATGTATGGATTGCAAATGTAATACATTTATTGTATAGTTAAAATTATGAGCAAATTGGCCGCAATAAAAGATAGCACAAATAAAATTGAAAGCAATAATTAATTTCGACAACCGTAAATATTTCCAATATACGGGAAGGTCTTGGCGATCGCATTTAGCCGGCTGCGGCCTTCACGCACTGGCGCTTTTCCAAGATGGTAAGATATTTCAGATTATCTTTGCCGCACCGGAAAATTGTCATTCTCCATGCTAGCCGTATAAAAACGACGCATTTAATGAGCTGTAATTTTTCGTCGGTACGATTGTATAACGCATTTTCTCGCAATGATTACGCACAATCAATTATTACAATGCGATTGTATCGAGTTGATTGATCAAAAGTACGTAAAAAGTCTTACCTACTTCACAAGTGTAAAGTTTTAAAGTTGCTTTAGTGAATTTCAGCGAGTACTTGAAAATAAAATATACAACGCCGTGCTGCAATACATTTCTAACACAATACCACAATTTTCTTGATCCCTATAAGAGGATGATAATATTCGACAGAGGGGTTTCTCTTAATTGCTTTCCCCTCAAAATATCTGCAGCATGAAATAAAATTGAATATAACAAGATGTGCAGCTAGATTCTACAAACGAGAAAGAGAAACAACGAATTTTTTGGGTAGCTAGATAAAATAACTTAATAAGAGTACCGACAGCCAGCTCCGGTTCAGTAAAATGAGGGGGGAAACTGCAATATATAGTAGAATAAAAGCACTCAACGTCTTACAATAACCCCCGCATGGCTTTCTTTAATAAAATCACGATAGTATCCTCGGTAATCCGATTTAAAGACATAAAGAACTATTACCTGACATCGTTAAGAAGCGTCTTATTAATGGATTATTTAAAAAAAAATTGACATTCATCCAACATTGTTGCAAAGGTTCAACGAATAGATACACAAGCAATCTTATTTCTACTGTTTTCTATTACTTAATGACTTCATATTCTCAATCTGATCATTCTACCTACGTGCGGCGATGTGGAACTACATTTTATACTATTTCAATAATACGGGCACCTATTTAAATTTTAAACTATCATATAACATATTATAGATTTAAGATGAAGTTTAGTCACCCAGTGGGCAAACTGCAACGAAAGATTCAGTATATTATACGACTCTCAAAGTTTTATGTGTCCTTAATTTACAAAGATAAAATGAATCAATTTATAACGAGTAGAAAAACATGCGTTGTTCATATGTGGGCCGTGAAAATGTTTAATTTTATAGAATTCTGTCTAGATAGCAATGTCCATTGTTCAGACATCGCTGAATCGTAAGTATAGTGGACATGATCTATTGGACTATGCGATATAGTAGTTACAGGAATTTCGATCTCGCGTTTAGAGAATTCAGAATGATTAAAAAATGCACTAAACTACAATGATGGGCTACACTACCATATTAATTAATAACACAGTATATGTAGGGAATCACGTAAAAGACACTGTGTTTTTATTTAGTATAGCAGTACAAGTCCCCATCAAAACTATAGATGTTAAATTATCAACAGTATCGTTATTGTTGATAAGAGCTGACTTCCTTTAGTTATACGAAAAAAAAGCAATACTCGATATCAACTGACTAATAACCAACTCTCATGAAAAAAAAATCTGTCCAAATAAGACTTCTATGAGCGGACCTGACAATTCTTTAATTATTAAGAAATTCTTTCTCTTTATTGTTGACATTTCTCTCGATTTTTGACACTAATAATAAAAATATTTAACTAAATACTATGTTAAATATTACAAACATAAATAAATTACCAATAGTAAAATAATTTTAATTATACCTTTAAGTATATCGACATTACTAAAGTTAACTATTATATATACTCGTACGTATTTAAAAATATCGACTAACTCCAGAATAAACATTAAAAAAGTATGGAAAAATAATAAAACTATTTAAAAATTGGAAATATTATACTTACTATATATGTGAAAATATTATGAAGCAGTTGAGTAGTTTAATGATATCGACTGCGGAAAGGAAAAAAGACGTAAGCCACACATAACAAATTATACAGGAGGCACAAAAAACATTTATTTTATGATTAGTCAAAGTCAAAATACTACATAGACTAAAACTGGTTTTTTATTTACTAAATATGGTATTTATTTAATGCGTTATTTAAGAAAAATCATATTTCCTATTTCCATGTCACAAATTTCACAGGTCATTCTTTTTTCAAACTTAAAAGTTAAATGTAGATACTAATTCGACATTTTCAGCTTACATCCTTTTGGTGGAACGTGTATTAAGTTGCATACATTCAGCTTTTTGAATAAAAGCTATTTTGAAAAATTGAGTGTTACGTCCTTTTCACTTCGAGCAGTCGATATGTTATTTTTCGTGAAACGAAACGTTTTCTGCCGGACATTTTAACATTTTTTGGCCACAGTAAAGTTCCGTTGTCGAGTTGGCGTGTTATTCTATAAGGAAGTCGCTACGTTGGACAAGCTATGCGTTGTAGGAGTAGAAGACGTCATCTCCTTCTGACCACTAGACATCTCTCTCCTGTTTAACCTAATTCCAGAGAACGCAAATAAATGCAACGCGGAGAAAGAGTCTACGCGGACATGACACTAACAAACATCGACACACACACTGGAAATAATCATACGTGCGTATATTTGTTGCACACAGATGACTGCGTGGACGCATTCGACCATTATTAAAACAACACTAAGCGGGTGCATAGCTGCGATGACTACTTGCAAGCGGTAATTTAACAGCGCTACTGGAGATGCCGGTTCATTTGCAGGAAATAATCTAAAACAAACCATTAAATTATTATGCATAGTTATGTAGAAACAGAAAGCATCTAGTTCGCACTTATCGTGCTTAGCTGAAAATACAACGCGTTGTTTTACGTTCTGTATAAATCATTCAAACTCCTTTCAAACAAAGAACTCACAAATACGTTATGAAAAATTCATCGGTCGTAGAATATACCATACAAATTTGATCTGCAAATACGAACACACTACTTTGAAATTATTAACGTTGACACGACACACTTCTACATATATTTCATTTGTATATTCTTTAAAGTTATACACAATCATATATATGAAAATAAAAACCAAATGCCACGCGGTGGATTTTGGATATATGGTGGCATGACTTTGAAATGAGAAGATAGAAGAACGGAGCATGCACTCACTGAGAAAGTGAATCTGCGACCTGGCTAGGCCACATATTACGGATGCCTCAAGAGAATCTGAACCTGGCCCACCTATTCTTTAAGCCGACCGATCGTCGGCGTCTCGGCGGGCTGTTAAATACTATCTATAGTATATACAATGTATTCGGCGGAGTTACGGGATGCAGGTATGGCGTGGGAGGATGAAAGAATACTAGTAGGTGACAGGGATTCTTGGAGCGGATATGGAAGTAGAAAAAGAGGGAAATTGAAACTGGTAGATTTGGTATATGCAGACTTAACACGTAATTATTTCTCCGCTGGTGCTTTACGTGGACTAGTCTAATTTTTGTATAATTACAGTCAACTGTCACTCATTATTATTTTACCTGCTAAACATTCAAATTTTCCTGGCATATTTTACTTCTTTGAGATATTACAGTTTATTCTCGTAGTCGACGCGATATGAGCACGGACCCTTCGGTGGCGAATGTCGCAGATTTTAATGACACAATTTTCAAGGATTAAAAAAAAACAAAAAGATACAAAGAGGTTGAGAAATTGTTTGAGAAACATCGTTCGTGAAAAAATCAAAACATATCTAATAAATTATGAATTAACACAAATCACAATATTAAAGTTTTAAAAGATTTTATAGCATATAATTTAAAATTACTATAATTATTTCGATATGTGGAATAAGGGGTAATCACGAAAGTAATACAACATCATACAGATTGCCTTCGGGTAGTATTTAAAATAAAAATATTGAAGGAAGATTTCAAATTTTTATGATTTAAATTATTATTTGTATTCTTTATTCAATATTTATATACATTTAATATCATTGCACCCGTAGACTGTTGTGAAATTTAAATTATTGTCGTATTTCGTAAGAAGAATCACGTTTTTTATGCGAAAGGTAACATCAAAAGCTTCGTTATGTTGTGTATTATTTACTGAAGCGAGTTTTCAGGCGCCGCTTGTGACGTCAGGCGGAACGACGCCGGAAACGTTGCCAAGCGACGCCAAAGGTATCCGAGAAAGTCCCGTTTATATTAATGTCACATTAGCAATAATAAGCGTAATGATAACTTTTAAACAAAGATGCGAATCGAAACAAGGAGCTAACTGTTTTGTCGACTTTCTATAAATAAGGGTACGTAAGCAGTTTCGAAATAATTAATTTATAAGTTGAGTAGTAACAGAAGACAATGAGTAGAGTATAGCTTTGTTTTAATAAAATTATTGTCTGCCGAAAATCATATTAATTAATTTCATAAATCAATCAAGTGTATTATATAAAATACAATATTAGTTGAAAGTATTTTCATATTTAAAATTTAATAACTACCGGTGAAGTATTTCGACTAAAAAGTACGTACCAAAAACTTTGTATATTTTATTATATTTTCCATTTGTTATTAATATTATCGTTTTGTATAATTCAAATATAGTTTAATCTAGATTGTAGAATAAATACAGGTTATTGATATTAGTTATTTCAAAATGACAACCTATTAGGAATATATTACCTGAACACAATAATTAAGAGGTAGTGTCTAAAAGTTTAGACGATATCTTTTTATCGCTGAACCTAAAAAGCTTTCAGTACGAATATCAATTGAAAATTTGAAAACTTTACTTGGAATAAGCGCCTGCTAAATACATGAAAATTAGATATATGACGAATTTAATGAATTATCTTTCTTCAAAATATTTACAGAAGCTGTGTCAACGGCACGGCTGTGAAACGGGTATAAATAAATAAGCCACCATTATTTGTCTACTTATAAGACTGTTTACATTAAAGGTATATAGAATTATAAAAGGCAAAGGTAGAGGGTTCGACATGAAATATAATTTTTATTCAATTGTACCCTCATATATCCACCATCGTTAGTTTTTTTTAAAGAATTTCTAATATAAAAATTATTCTTATTAAGACCTGAAATTTTGACAATGATTTATCGAGCATATAATTGGGATTAGTTAAAAACCCCCAGACTATTACAGACATATTTTTTTTGTGATTTACTTCAGGCCGAAAACATGTTCCGTTGCATTTAATATAATATACGTACATGCAAAAATACGAAAATGACAGAAATTGAAACAAGAACGAGATATCGACAATAATAGGCCATTGAACTTTCGGAGAAACATTATACAATTAAAACGATGTGTTTGTCGTTAAAAACAAGAGAGCGTCTCGGCAAAGCGAGCACGTGTTCAAACAATTTGCGAAGAAAATGTTTGCCATCCGATGTAATTAACGTTGTTCCGCCAACAGACTTTCTTTTCAGATTATGCCAAAATTAATATTCAGTAATTAATAATTGATATTATGTAATTACGTATTCAGATGATTTGGAATACGAACATTAACGAACAAATTCATTTGTCGTAAATGATAAAACAGAATGATCCATTGTATTCAAAAGACCAACATTAATTACAACAGACATAAAAAAATGGCTTGTCGAAATCAAAAAATATAACTGTTTTTGACGAGAATTGGCTGTGAGATAATTACTCAACCCAATGGGCATCCAGTCCTGCATTTTCGGATTTAAAAAAATCTAATAGATGTAATAATCGAGCCCGTATTACGCAGATGCCAGACACACTCTAACCTCTATCTAAGCTATCGGAAAAAATCCATCAAGACATTTCTTTACATTGCGAAGGTCGATATAGGTACTCCACTTTTGGAGCCGGCATAGTATATAAAAAAAAACTCCAGATAATAACTCCAGTTACGATGGTAATATCGCCAGCTATATGAAATTCAATTTTACTATTATATAAATGAAGTAGCCGATAACGTAAAAAAAAAATGAGACTATAATGAGTTTAAAGTGGTCTCAATTTACTAGACAGTTTGTCACATACGAATAATAACCTGCGAAATGAGAAATTCTGGGGACCCATAAATAAATTATGAACCCGGCCGACACGAAAAAAAGACACGTTTTGATAACAAATTCACGTAAAATCTTGCAAATTCATCAAAAGCCAGAAGGAACACTAGCTGACAAAAATGATAATGATATAACAATATTCTCCGTAAATTCGAATTCATCTCACTCGATCAATGTATCGCTTTACCCTACGCGCTTGACGAGCTTGTTTGGAAGACTAAATACGATTTTATGGTATTTGTATAGTATTTGTGCACAAGTTTCAATCGAACGAACTCAACTACATGCATTACAACAATGGAACATTACTTTGGTTACAATATTTCATATTTACTCTACTTAGTTGGGTAGAGTTAAATTAAGTAATTCTGTAAATTATATAAATTGTGTTTTAATATCAGTTCTTCGATTCGGTCCTGTTCAGCTCCGCGTAGCCTCCGTCCATCATAGGCCATCGAACTATGCTGCTGCAGTGCACAAGGAAAGCATTCTTTACGTAACAACACTACAATATGTATAATATTTTACGACATGCGATCGTAAATGTAGCTACCAACTGCCCGCGTGTTGGTAAACAGTGTATTTTCCTCGATGGTGTGAGGTAAATCGGGGAGTGTTCGTGTGGATGAATGTGTGTTTGTTTCTCTATATATAGGGTAGGTTCATTGACCTTCTATCTAGCGGGAATGCGCTTGCAATTTTGTGGCAATAAACGCATAAATATAAATAAACTACGATTTTTTAAATTTCCGTTTAACAATAAAAAGCTTGGCTATTTTAAAGCTTTCCGATAAAATACGATTATAGTAGTAAAATTTATTTATCGGTTTTGCGAAACTACAGTAGAATACAGAAGTATATCATTTTATTTACTTTTCAGGAACTTAATTTATTATACATCAAAAACATGGAAGACAAAAAATAACGCATTCATTACTATCGCAATTAAAAACTAACACCTTGATACGTACGCGAAGACACGATATCAAAGCGACGGCGGCAAAGCGACGGTAACAGAGATGCAAAATAGCTATAAATAAAAGACATTACGTTGTCGTCACAACAACTTGCTCACTTGTTCACTCACCTATCTATAGCTATCTTGCATCTCTGTTTCCATCGTTTTGCCGCCGTCGCTCTGTCGCCACGGCGTCTATTGTGCCCGCGGCCTAATATATTGTTTTAGAATGGCCGCTCCGAAATATGAACATACAGACCTCAAGGCTGCCAAGATGACTACTATATGAATCTCCGCATTTTCAAGACGCACTTCTCGAATTTCCCCGCGAGAATTGGTTATCAGCCAATTGCTCAATTCATTGGGCATCCAATCCTGAATCTTAATTTTTTTTTAATCTTGCAGCAGTGAGATATAAACCAGCAAACACCGGCTCCGAAAAGTGCACGCTAACCTCTCGGCTACCGGGAAGACATTAAAGTAAATATTTTCAAATTCACCAATTACCAAATACGCATTTGTGTAAAGGACAGTCACTTCAGACTTCAAATGCTGAGTTCCATAAATGAAGATTTGTTGGTAGGTGAACTTTTTGAAGGCGACGAATTTATTATAATATTATATTTATAGCGTCTTTTATCTTTCGTGACAATATTCTCAAAGATATATTTTGCGATATATAAAAAAACTATAATGGAAATTGTTCCGTACAGTAACCAGTCTATTTGATACTCCTCTGAATAATCTGTCTATATTATCATATGAAATATGAGAATCGCGAGTGGTAAACATTTCCATATCTATTAGCGTGAAAAATAGTTTACACGTTTTCCCTATTCATAATGAAATAGAAAGGGTTGGGGGTAATGTAGGGGTGAAACGGCGCCAATTTAATAGACGGCGTGTGGAAGTCTCTTGGTAAATTTCTTGGATATTCAAAACACACCGAGATTAAGGAAACCGAATTGAATTAATCGCAGTTGCTTATCTTAGGATTTAATTTAAGAGGGAAGATCTTTAAGTGTTTCAAGTGAAACTGAAATCTTGGAAGTTTGCCGAAATAAATGGTTTATTTGATCCTTTTTTTCTGAATTAATTTAAATTATTAATAAAATATCAAATAACCACCATCACGAGTATGGTTTGAATGTTTATTGAAATGTCTTATCATATAACGATAAAAGCTATTTTACGTTTAAATATAATTAATATTAATTCAATAAACATCGCAAGGCAAGGTGAGAGTCGAATAAAAATTCATTATAATACCATAGTTTTTCTCGTCTTTTTTTACCATATTCGACATAAAAAGTGGGCCATATGGATCCCAACAGTGCGAAGATGACAAGTCCAGAAATCAGATCAAGATTTATTTTGACAAATTGTTTTCCCCCAATGATTGGTCGTCAGTCACTCCTGAATTTTCAGATATACACAGATACTGCGTTAAAAATCCAAAAATGTGAAATCGTATTATCAATGGGTTGAACAAATGGCTAGCAAAATTGCTCTCATGAAAAAATGTGTAAAAGCAAATTTTCTCATTGTGGAGATACATTCACATCGTTACTAAAGTAGACATTTTCACAATGTAGAGATCATTCATTATTTTACACTTTTTCGAGCAGTTTTCCACTACTTATTATTTAGATAAACAAATATAATATAATAT